>JAVTVY010011360.1:0-53039 GCA_036873755.1 Hanleya hanleyi
AGATCTACTCTCCCCACCGTGAAAAGGGAGAAATGGGAGTCAAATTATGTGCAGCGGAGAGCTGAGTATGCACAACGGCGACAAGCACGTCGACGTACAATAACACGCTGCTATGTCAAGCGTGCTCGTGACATGCATAAATTACATCAAGACATCTGTTTATTTCCAGCACCCCGAAAAATCTGGCTGGGACAAAGGTGCCATTGAGGAACGACGCTCAGATCGGACGTATATTGTTAGGAGCCAAGAAGGAACTCTGTACAAACGTAACCGGGTGCACATCCGTCCAAGGGTAAACGCGTATGTACCGAATGTCGAACCAGACCTTCCACCGATACAACTGGGACAGAACGCAACACCTATGTGCAAACAATCAGCCAATGGGAATCGAGATGGAATGAACAATAGCTCCTTAGTATCTCCACCAGTGGAGCCAACCAGACCTCAGAGAGAGCGACAGGAACCACAGTGGCTGAAGGACTTTGTGAGAAATTAAATGTGCAGTGCCTTAACTGTTCGAGCAGAATATCCCAGAACAGATACCCGTAATTTCTGTTATTGTTGACAGACAGTTCTGTGTTCATTCGTTAAACAGTTAAAGTTAATTACACAGTTAAAATTACTATGCACTGAACGATTATCCTTAATGCAGAAAAACGTTCTGTTTAAAAAAAAAAATAATAATGACAGTAAAGTGTGTGTAAGAAAGTGAACTCTATTTCATTGAACTGTTTCACTTTTCGTTTTATTAGATCCAAGTGAAATCTGTAATTCATGGATTACAAAAGAAGCCGATAGGACAATGACAATATTGAACTTTTATTTCATCAAAGAAAGAGAGATGTTGATGGACTGTAATTTGGATAAATCATAAGTAAATGCCCGGCGGCACTGATGAATATTCATATATGTTAATGCAAGTGCATGCACAGTTTGTGATGACGTATTACACGGCTCCTCGTGGTGAGGAAGTTATGGGCGCCTTGAATGTGGCCAAATAAATCAGTCTTGAGATTTACATCACGTTCTTCGTTTAACTGCTTGTCAGGAGTAGTTTAATTAGGCCTGAAGCCTAGGTGAGAACCAAGGAACATTACGAATAACACACTCGCTCTGCGTCATCCCTAAGAGTTTTCGAGCAGTTCAGGATACTGTATAGAGGGCCGAATGTAGGGAATTCTATATAACCTGGTCATGGAGTAACTTTGACGTCATGGTGCGCAGGAGCACGCGAAAGTAGTAGGAAAGCACAGATAGGGGCGGATGCACACTCGGGTGGATGGAAAGCACACCCTTACACGCTAGCCCATAGGTTTAACTGATAGTATGTGGCCCTTGTAAACGCCTGTGGACCCAAAGAAACATATTGATCGAAATGACGTCATCAGTAATGGATAAAGTGCAATTATAGTCGAATTAGGTGCGGTCGTGGGACTAAGCGGCTACTTTCATCCCCCATACAATAACCCATAGGAGTGGGCATGTCGACCTTGGGTACAGGGTGTCGTCTTGAAGCTCTCCGGATATAGACTACTATTGGTATAGCTTTGATCGGAAGTGACGTGATGATATGCACCCGCAGTTCAGGAGTAGCAGAGAACGATGGCATTTTAGGGGTACACAGGGGGGCATGTTTGTGAAATAGATGGGCCATCCTGACTCTATGTGAGCCGTACGGTTGGGTGTGAGGATACCATGTGCGATATGGTATAGTGAGCAGGGCATGAGGAGGCCTGGCAGAGTTATCTTCCCTGGCTACAGTACATCACACCCAACCTGGGAGAGCCGCGTTACTTGTGCTTACAATTCTCGTATGCTATTGCCCATATGTTAGATCTATCCTCGGTCGTAAACTATCCTATCTATCCTCGGTCGTTAGATCTATCCTCGGTCGTTTTTTTACAGAAACTACATAGTTGGTTCTGCTGTAATCGCCTGTCATTGAATATTAAAAAAACCAAATACATGTTAATAAAACCCCATGTTTACCGACCAACGACTAATATACCTGAATTATATATCTCTGGAACAGAAATTGAACTCGTTCATCAATTTAAATTTTTAGGTATTTACATTAATGACCAGCTAAATTGGAAATCCCACATAAACTACATATGCAACAAGGTATCAAGAAACATAGGTGTCATAAATCATATAAAAAACTCGATAAATAAGAAAACACTGTATACATTGTATTATTCGATGATATTCCCATATCTATCTTATTGCAATGTTCTATGGGGAAATACCTATGCTACACATTTGAATCCCCTTGTCTTGTTGCAGAAACGCGCCTTGAGAGTAATAACCTTATCAAAAAAACTAGACCATACTACACCGTTATTTACAGAATTAAAAATTCTACAACTATGCAAACTAAACTTATACTCTTGCCTTCTGATGGCTCATAAATTTTTTCACAACCCAGACCTGCTACCATCAAAATTCCGTTTCTACTTCATTAAGCAATCCGATGTACATATTTACCGAACTAGGGGACAACTTTTAAACCTATATCGCCCGATCTATCGATCAAATCTATCATTTTATACCCTCAAAATAAAAGGACCTCGTGAGTGGAACATACTACCTCCTTCAATTAAAAGCATCAATTCCATTTCTCTCTTTAAGTCAAAACTCAAGACATACCTTATCGATAACTGACATGTATTACATAGTTGCATGGATACTCGTATATAACTGACATAATGCCTTGCTTATATTTCACTTCATGAAAACGTTTTGGTGTATCTTGCCATATTTAGTCTTATTTTGGGATAGAACAAGCCCTTACGGGTTTTATTCCCGCCAATTCTGCTCATACGGCTAATAGTACCAGTGTCTAATCTTTTTCTTTCTTTATTTTCTTCTTATTGTTACTGATAGTCATTGGTGTATACCCTCATTATTTGGTGAATAAATTTCAATTCAATTCAATTCAATTCAATTCAATTCAATTCAATCTTGTCCAATCAGAAGCCGCCCTTAGAGAAACGACCCTCGTGTTCCGTCAATTTTCGGCCATGTTCGTTCAACTTCCCTTATATGTGTTGTAATTTTGTTCGTATTCAACGGAATCCCATTCGCTCTGGTTCATCTTTTGAGCGTTCAGGATACTGTATATCCCGTAACAGGTGTTTGGGCATTTTGACCACATTTTCAGAGCCTTTGGGAGTAGTAATCCTTTATCAACCGATTTTTCGAGGGGAGAGAGAAAGGGACCATCAAACATACAGGCCATTTCCTTGCCTGTGAGTAGTAATCTTTTATCGTCTTTCAAGTGGCACTTGGTGACGGAGTCCACAGGCGTCTCCAGGGGTCACACAAAGTCACCACTCAGCTACCCCTATGGGTTAGCGTATAAGGTGTGCTTATAATCCACCCAAATGTACATCCGCCCCGTATATTCGCTTTTCCCACTAATTCAGAGTGCCCGTGCATACCATGACGTCAAAGTCACACCATGTCCAGAGTACTCTATGACTTTACACAACACGAGTTTTACACAGAATTCCCCACATTGGGCTCTCAATACAGTATCCTGAACTGCCTGAAAACCAGAGCGAATGATTGGCCATTAAATGCGAACATGAGCGAAGATTGACGTAACACTTGACTGGGTGTGTTGTGATGGAGGTGATAATATAATGTGTCGTACACAGTAGAGGTGTTCTTATTGTTCGCTCATTGAACTAGCCAATCAGAATAGTGCTTAGCACGGACTACTCTCCTAGAACTATGCAGAAGTGTGTGAGTCTGTGCGGGGGGGGGGGGAGAGTCTTACTACACAACGTTACAGGGGATGACACCCCACACGGCTTATTCGGACCCAGGATGGATCTTATTTCGCTCAAATACTCCCCCGTCACCCCTAAACTTCCCGCATCGACTGCTCATGCGCAGGATGACGTGAATCAGAGTGCTTCAAAATGAGACCCCACACAGCCCATTTGGACCAAGGATGGTCCACCTAGACCCCAACACGCCACGCCCCCGCGAAACTGTACTTTTCCTACTACCGCCAGGCGGGACTTGCGCAGAATGACCGCCCTTCTAATAAAAAAAACAACCCCAGTCAGACTCTACCCCACGAGAGCTTCCATATGCGACTCCGCACGGCCCATTTCGACCAGGGATGGCTCAGCTCTACCCCAAACACCAACCGGCGCACTTCAGAAACCATCTTTCTATACTACATCAATATGACACCACGACCCATTTGGACCATGGCCGCCCAAGCACATCCCTGGGCACCCCCCAAAATACCCTCCTTTGCATTGCGCCTCGAATGCGCATGCGCCGCATGACGTCATTTCCATTCCCGGGCAGTCGTCTACATGGCGAGTGCTTCAAGACGACACTGCACGGCCGATTAGGACCTAGGATGGTCCCTATCTCACCCAAACACGCCCCTGTACACTCGTACAATGCCCGCTTTGGCTACTACACCTCGAATGGGCATGCGCACCATGACGTCATTTCCGGTACAAACCACTTCCATCGTAGTTTACACCAGACTTCATATTTGGACCAAGAATGCTCCCCCAATCGCTCGAATACGTCCCTACACTCCCCCACAATGTCCTCTCGCGCTACATTAATGTAAATACCGGTCAAAACCAACCTGTGTACCCCAGAATGCTATATCTTCCTCTACTTTCCAACGAAATTCAACCAACAGCTGAGACCCCTCCCATCGTGCGCTACAGCATGAGACAGACCGAACAATTACCCACACTCGATACATTCCTTCACGAGAAAATATCCATGGGTTCATGTAAAGTCCGTTTTCGGCTTTTTTTACCCCTGTAAAGTCCGTTTTCGGCTTTTTTTTTACCCCTGTAAAGTCCGTTTTCGGCTTTTTTTACCCCTGTAAAGTCCGTTTTCGGCTTTTTTTACCCCTGTAAAGTCTGTTTTCCAGATGTTTTTCAGTGATAACCAGAACTCATGGACTTCGAAAGGCTGCCGTTATCTGTGTGATTTTATGGTTTTGATGTTTGACTGTGATCTTTAGAAATACATAGTTTTTCCTATTTCCCAAAATTTGATCATGTGTATAGGTTGCGTTATGTGTAATGCTTTAGTTATCTTTGACAGTCATAGCAGGATGAAATGTACGAAGTACAATAATTTAATAATTTATTCCATTAATTAATTTGATGCTTCAGAGAAAATTTTAATGAAAACCAGAGCATCTGATGTCCCCCGACGTTAGTAGTACTGATTTGGTTTGGAACCTTAACATTCGGTACCCAGCATGGAAAGCAATCTGGAGTGATATCCTGTGGCAATTAAGTTATCCACATACAAATTTTTGCAAAGAATCCGTTCAGGTTTTTGAAAGTTACCGTCCAGACGTCCAGAAGTAACTATTTTTTTTACTTGTCTTCCTGGTACTTCAGCTTGTCACCCCTACTGAAACTGTTTTTATCACCATACTGTCATGTATTCCAACTATAGTTTCTCCATTTTTTCAGGCATTGTAGAATTTGAACACGTCTCTCGATCGGGAGACGTTGATGACATTGACAGATTTATCTCCTTCCTCTAGCTCTGCATTGCCAAGATCAATGTCCTCGATCACTTCATGATGTTGATCATCATCCCAACGCATGGCACAATCATACGTAGAAACTTCTGCTCATAGCCATGCAGTAATGGGTGATATCTGAGTATATTAGGGCATTTCCCAATTGGTCACATCCGATTGGTCCCGTGAGATCCGACAACGGCGCAATCACATTCATAAAACGAAGACACACCTCCAGAAAGCCATCGACTGAAATGATCCCTTGGTGGGCCTCCAAATAACCCCTATCACAAAATAAAAAGCATGTCATTTTCGTGTGAACTGTCGCCGAGTTTATTTTTTTGAAATAGGTAAGGTCGTTTGTAATACGATTTTTCTTAAGAAAAACAAAGAAGCATGCTCCATTAGAGTGAGAACTAAAATAGCTGATTCGCACAACTTCGTTTTTGTCTCGCATAGAATCCCCCGGTCTTGCGCCTCTGCACTCAAGTGAGACTGAAATTTCTGAGATGCCCAGTTCAAAATATTTAAATACAGATAATTTCTTTGGCTCGTTTAAATGCGGCGGGCATGTGACTTGATGCTTCAGGAACAACTTTCGAACAGGATTATGTCCCTCCAGAAATATGTCCTTCGCGGCTGATAGGTGGCACCGTGTGGAATACATGCCGAATTATAGCGATAAGCTAAGGGCAGTGTTAAGTGAAACGTGAAATGCTCTTAGCAAGCTAAGATGGATGTCGACTCGGTGGGCTCATTTCTCTCACCAGATTGTTCCACTATTAGGGAGTTCAGTGTAACATGTCAACAAAAGGTTCAATTATGAGATTAAATTTGTTGGAACGATATTTTCTTAAATATCATAACAGTAGGGGGGTTTAGCCACTTTTTCATCCAGGTAACCCAGATTTAAAACTTGAATTTGAGAGAATTGAACTTTTTAGAAATTTTGAAATTGAGTTTTGCCACAAACAATTGAGCTTTTTATCGATGGGAAAATGCGCGCCAAACACGCGCAAAAAAAAATGTGTTATAGTGGATAAATATTGAATTCTTCAAGTGATAAGTTGAGTTCCCAAATGAAAATGTTGAATTGTCGTGACAAATAATCAAGCAAAATAGTTGTTGTTGTTGTTGTTTTCACTATTAGATCAGTGAAACGTTTGCGTGTCTGGAACAAGTCAAAATCGGCACGGGCAACGCAACGTTTATGTTCATGTGTTAGCTGCCCGTGTTGGCAAGCACGATTTTCTTCCGATTAAAATAATCAGTGACAAAGTTTTACTCAGCTTTTATTTTCCGCAATAAAACGATCACTCCGCTTGCTCTGGTTGAGTTATCAAAATGATGTTGTCAGGCATGAACAGTCGATGGAAATACAGGCTGAAGGTTGCACACCACCAAATGATCACCTTACTATTTATGTAGTAAATTGGCCTGGAACATGTCCAAAAAACCCTATTCCCAATATTTCCCGACGACTAATAACATATATCGTCGGAAAGCCTGGCTTCTGCCTCCAAACATATCGAAAATTGAGGTGACCTTATGTACCATTTTTCCGAGCTGTAGCTGGAGGAAGATATGCCATAGAATAAACACCTCCATGACGACGGCAGGGGGTGTGTAATGAAAATTTCCTGAAATTTATTTTTTATTTTCAAAGTGACCAAGAAACTTCTTAGTTATGAAGACCAACTATTGTAGAGAGATAAACAAAAAGTATTACACAAAACAATTCACTTCCGGAATAAATATGGTCCAATCGCTGTAGCCGGTCTTCTATTCTCCGGGATAACCCTCGGTACAAGAATCATTTAGTGGTGTGTAACCTGAATGGGCCAGTGCCAGTCAATCTAGTGCAGTTCTTTTTATTTATCCATTAGTCTTGCCTTTCAAGCCTTTCGCTAACCACAGCGCCCTCAACGAGCAGAAAGGGAGATCACTTCAGACCAGCTCTCGTAAAAGTCTCGTGAGAGTCCATTTTGCAGTATGCGCAAAGACCTTTCCGCGCAGTTTGTCTTCTGATCTAGTCCGAAGATTATCGCGGATATAGCCTGAGGACTACCGTGGCGGGATGTGCGGTGTAAAAAAATAAAGTTTCGTATAGCGCGCCGCCACAATCACCCTACTGAATCGACAAGTATGATTGTAGGTAAACACCGCCGGTCACGTGTCAAATCACAGTCAATGGTAGGTTTTTCGGTGCTTTCGTTATCAAGCGTGGGTGTGTGTCTGACCAGACGACAGTGACCACAGCCGAAAATGAACGATTTTCAGCATATCGATGACAGGTATGGTTACTGGTGTCCAGTCATTTTTTGATGCAGAGATATCGTACTATATTGTCACCAAATGTAGGGTTATTACTATTTCAAGCATTTCAAAACTATTTCAAAATTTTTAACATTTTTGCGGCGAAAGGTGTTTTTAGGTGTTGGTGGACAGTCCATGGTAGCTATTAGCATCGAATTATAGCGTGAGGAAATGAGCACAAAATGAACACGTGGGAACTTACTACCTGCCTCATGTATCACTGACTCATTCATCTCTCGATTCCTTTCACTTGTGTGTGTTTAAGAGGAATATGAACCATTAATAGTTTATTCTCTGTCTGTCTGATATTACGACAGTCCATGGTATCATCATCGGATCGATCGACAGTCCATGGTAGGTCAAAATACGGTCAGTCCGAACTGACGTGAACCGTGTAACCTTGGCCAATGATTCGCCAAATGGACGGTTGCCAAGACAAATGGTAGCTACCATGGACTGTCGACATATCTGATATACAATCATATGTTGCCTCATTATAACATTGCAGCTGTATCCGGCTTCATTGTGAAGTGATCCAATCTACAGTTCATGGTCGCATGACAAATGGTCTGGTGCATTCACCTACAATCATACTTGTCGATTCAGTAGGGTGACAATGGAGACTCTAGAGTAGATGACCCGTCTCGGTGTAGGGCTTCCAATATCTGATTACCTGACAAGTCGGTTCTACGGAGACACCCGAGAACACCCGGCCACTCTCTGAAAGAACGATCATGTGTCATTGTTTATGAAATCGGTCAATTCGGACTAATGGTGTGAATAGACTGGACAGTCACAGGTATATCAAGGTATGGAGTCTTTTCCTTGTATATTTAGCACGAATGCACGAATGTAGATCTATACTCTACATCAACGCCCAGAATATAGAGTTAATCAGTTAACCTGACACGGCAGTACAGTCGTTCGTTACACTACACCAAGTTCACAAAGATATCTGAACATATTACACGCACCGGTAGACGATAGGCCTAAAGTCCGAGCATCCTCTAACCATGCTAACCCTTCAGCCACGCGTACGATTGTAAGAAATTATCCGTAGTGTAGCTGAAGGGTTAGAGGAGGCTCGGACTATTAGATATAATGTCAAAATTGGATCGGTAAATTTACTAAAATGTATACGGTTGATCATATCATGGAGGCTACTATACATGATCATATAGACCGTGTGTGATATGGTGGGCGAAATATCGGTGAATATCAAACTTTCCGTGTCATGTATAAACGTTCAGGCGTAGTAGATTTAAACCTCTCGGATTACTATCAGCTGATAAGATCGGGCTGCGAGCGTCTACATTGATATTAATCGACAAACAATCTGCATCACGGGACAGTCCTATTGTGTTCGCATGCGGAGCGGACCCTGCCAAGTTTTCCAGAGTCCCATGAGGCAACTCTGATTATCAAATCAACTTTTCAAGATAAAAGTTCACGCAGTGCTTTATGCACGATTCGAGAAGGAACTGCTAAGCAGGCTACAATGAGGCACAGTGGTCAACTGGGGCTTATACAGTTAAGATTTACCTGGCTTTGTGCAGATGTACGCGGTACGATATTTTCTAGGTCGTTTGAGTCTGGGTCTGAGTATGGTATGTTGATCAAGTTGTAAATGCATATAACTGGCATATTTCCAACTTAACCATCTCTGGCCTGGGCGAATTGGGGTGTACTGCAGCCTGGGGAGGGGGTGGGGCTGTGGGGGTGCGGAAAGTGCCCCCTCCCTATATATTTTCGCTATCGCAAAGGCTAGAGGGCTGAAACTTACCACACTGTATCTTTGGGTCAAGCTCTACAAGAATATGTAAATAAATCCAAGATGGCCGCCATGATGACGTCACAGTGACGTCATTTTCAAAAAGAGCATTTTTGAACGATTACGGTCAGAATTTTCGAATTATTTATTTTTGGTTTTTACTTCGAAAAAACTGCATGATAAATATAATGTATGAAATAAAATATGTTTTACCCACTTTTCCATGCAGAAAAGCAAGAAATTAAGAAATCTGAAGAAATTTGTCGTTCCGGAGATAGGAGCAAAAAGCTAGCAGGGGGCGGAAAGTACTCTCTCTCCGCCCCCCCGCCAGGCCAGGTAGGGTTAAAGTTGAAAAATTAATCCCCACGATACACATCATGGCCAGTTTTTAAGGGGCGGATGTAGGGGCAACGTTTTTGAAAGTCGTGTAACAGGAAATAGTCTCTTCTTTGGTGCATTCTGCTTGAGTATAGTGAAGTCATACATGAAAATGCTCATTGTCCCATGGAGAATTCCACTGTAACATGTTTGACATGCAGGTATATCTACATAAATAAAAATCCACAAAAACAATTGTTCTTACTACTGCCAGCAGAAGTTCAATATCGAAAAGCAGTTAAGAAAATTCTGTATAGTGTTTGCTACAACAAAGACTATGTTAGAAATGAAAATTGTTTTGGAAAGTATTTTTAAATATTTTTCGTTTACTTTATCAGTAATTGTCTCTGTCTAGAAATTTTGTGTGAACAGAGCCTATCTGACATGTGGATCAAATCACAGATATGTGTCAATTGGCAATTAATTATGCAGCTTCTTTTAGAACCAGGCACAATCGAAACAGGCTATGAATGAATAAAAAAAGTAGTAATAGAAGTCTTAAAGGTAAATTTCCCCTATCTATTAACATGGGGTCCGAAAAAGACCCCCTCAATTCATTTCACCCTGACCACCTTTGACCTATGGTCACGAAACTTGGTCAATGGGTTACCGTATATGTTAAGCGTAGAATATCGTAGTTCTCAAACAATGACGGCCAAACGGAAGTGACTTCATCAAAACCAGAAACAACCTATAACTCCCGAATGGTAGGGGTTAGAGACACGGGACTTTCGCTAATGGATATGGTGACGTCATCAAACTGGAACGATAATAGCTAGAGGTGTGAAACGTTCACCTATGGAGAAAGCCGTTAGCGTGTATTGGAACTGACAAACCTCATAATGAGATTTGTCCTGATCGAAGAAGTTCTGCACGAGACAGATACGTTTTCGTGGTTCGATATTTGGTAAACAAATCTGAAATCCTTGTCCCGTTTGGTCTCAGTCATAAGATCAACCAATATTATCAGATTTCTTACAATGAGATCAAAGTATCTATCAACTCCTAAATTCATGGGTATGCCCTTCACAAACTCTATGTCTGCATGGTAATCTGTGACACATATCCTCAAATACGGACTCTCATTTGTCAGAGCAGTAGATAATTCTCTGTGGAATCGGCTATTTCGATGCCTCCTAATAATTAATCTATCCACATAGTTTTCCCGCTCATGTAGCCCAGCCACTTTCATCGTAAATGGATGATTATTTCATGTCTTCGTAAACGTCCATGGGCGGTCCATGTATGCTACACGGTCCATGGACTGTCCATTTTCGTTCATTTACGTAAATGGACCGTGGACAGTACATGAACGGTCCATGGACGTAAATGGATCTATCCACATCTATGGACGATGTACATGTGCATGGACGATGAACATGGTTGGTTTGTTGTACATGAAGGGTGACTACTTCATGAACAGGCGTAGTCAACTGACTTCATGTTTCTTGGGGAATTTCAAGCGTTAACATAACCAGCTATGGCTAATGTATGTCTTGTATGTTCTAAGACATTACGCAGACCATCGATATTACGAAGACATATGATATTAATACAGTATGTGAAAATGTGAGACCGGGACTGGTATCATATGAGCTAGAACATAGTTCCCCCAAAACT
This sequence comes from Hanleya hanleyi, assembly GCA_036873755.1. Classification (NCBI taxonomy): domain Eukaryota; kingdom Metazoa; phylum Mollusca; class Polyplacophora; order Lepidopleurida; family Hanleyidae; genus Hanleya; species Hanleya hanleyi. The sequence continues at coordinate 11,616 of JAVTVY010011360.1, forward strand.
ATATGAATTCGATGTAGATAGAAAGTCGCACATACCAGATACTGAGAAACTCTTATACCATCCATTTACGATGAAAGTGGCTGGCCCTACTGGAAGTGGCAAGATTATGTGGATAGATGCTTTATTACGAGGCCTCGAAAGATATGCAGAGCCAATTTCTCAGAGAATTATCTACTGCACTGACTCAATAGAGTAGCTTCTCTTTTTTCTATGAGATGAATATATAACCTTATTCTCGGTTTGCTGACGTCAGTATGATATTTGTCAGTTCCAATACATGCTTTCCCTATAAGCTTTCGTTCGCTGAAAGTTTCAGACCTCTAGCTATTATGGTTCTCGAGATATAGGCGTCATGATGGAAATATAGAGTATTGCCTTTGTTCTAAAGTCTCATGCATGTAACCCCATTTGCGTACACTTCTCCATTCATGAGATGGCTTGCGAATCGTGTGTCGCCATCAATGCGGAGCGATATCCGATACTTTACTGTATACTGTTTGGTCTTCATCCGGCGGAGAACAGACTCGAGAAATCTGATAAATTACAAGCTTTTCATACTACTTCTGAGAACTATATTGTCTGAGCTTACAAAAGATACAGATATGTATAACTTCCGTATCATCGAAGAGGTGTTGTAGATCTTTAATATTGAACAAGTAGGACAGCACATGGCTCGAAAATGGCGGCTGACGTCGGTAGAGTTTAACTGATTGGCTGACAGCATCACGTGGTGTTGATCTCGGGGAATTCCCTTATATAGTTGCCGAAAATAGGTTGAATATGGATACACACGATCAGTCTTGCCGCGTATAGATGACCCAGATGGTTACAGGTTGATGTAACCCCTATCGTTCAGGACATATCGGTTATTTACGATTTTGAAGACGGCACTTCCGGTTTCGTCACTCGTCACTTCCGTATTTTACGAGGAACATCTACGGTAACCGTGACCCTAGGTTAAAGAGTTCAAGGTCAAATGAATTGTGGAGGGCCTTTTTCGGGTTAATAAATAGGGGGACTTTACCTACATAGACTTCCAATACTACTGGGCCATGTCATTTTTAACTGGACTGTGTTTTCATGCGAATTTAATTGTGTGTATGTATATATATATATATGTATATGTTCATTACTCTTTCGTTGTTGTCAGACCTGTAAGTGGGCCGGAGGCCTGAGGGATTTCTGCATAAATATAATATAATACAACACAGTAAGCCTACTTCCCTATAAACGGGGATTAAGTTGTAAAACATTAATGTTCATTCTGGTGTTAATTGATCATCCGTGAACCGCTTTGCTCCACATGGGTTGGCGCATGGATCACAAAAAAGACATACAGTAATCGTGTTGTATAAAAGAAACGTACTGTGTAAGTCTGCTGTAACACAACAACTGCACAGATGTCAGTTATGTAATATGTAAGTTCAAGTAGCTTTGAAAAACTTCCTGCATGCGCGTGCCTACTTCTGCTTAGCCATGACTCAAATGGCGTTATCAGGCCAGGGTTAATCCTATCAGCCCCCCCACCCACCCCACTACCAAACTCCAGAACGACAAACAAATTGGAGCGGACACTCCGCGACTTTTTAGATGATCGTATTGGGGTCATTTTGAACCTATATGCGCATAACCCCTCGAACAGGGAATCATTAGTAAATTGCCGAAGGGCGGTGGTTCTCTCCGGGTACTCCGGCTTCCTCCACCAACCAAACTGACTGTCACCATAGGAGTGAAACAAACTTGAGTGTGACATTAAGCCAAATTCCCTCACTCCCTCTCTCATTAATAAATTCAAAATGGCGGCCATGGGGGTTACAAGAAAAGGGATTGGTTTAGTTAAAAATTCCTGCCTTTCTGTGAGGAAAAGTGGACAAAAAGTATCTTATTTCACATGGGATTATCATTTCCTAATTCATCATGCAGATTTTGCTAAAGTAAATAACAAAAACAATATGAAAATCTGACGGAAAAGTGTCATAAGTTTCAGTCCCGTAGTTCAAGGACTAAGAAAAATACAGGGAGGAGGGGCATTGGGGAAATGTAATTGCCCCCCAAAACAGGGAATTATTCAACTCATTGTGTTCTCCAAGGATGTAGAATGTGACCATTTCAGGAATACCTCAAATTTTTTGACGAACGAGAAATATATAGTTGTCGAAAGATCAAGGTTACCGGGACCAAAATCCAGGAAATCACTGTATACTGATTGCCTCCTTGTATACCAGATGAGTGGGTACAATTAGTTCGAAGCAATGTGTCGGGTACCAAATTTTTTTATCAAGGTAAACAGATCAATCGTCACTGAATGACCACCAGCAACTCAATGAAAAAGTTAAAGACTCCAAAAGCTCTTTGACTTGCTAGTCAGTCATATTGAGGCCATCAGAGCCTATTTGCATACCCTTCCGACCATGAGTTCGAGGGTGTGACAGACACGTTGCGTTTTCGTCGTTTTCTTCATCAATAAAATTTTCGGAAAATATGACCGACAAATCGACCAAAAAAAAACATTTTGGGGATATGACGTGACTGTGACGTCATAGATTATAGCGCCAATCTTTTCTTTTTTTTTAAATTTGCTGGTAGAGCCTGGCTGGAAGATATATGGGAATATGGCCGTCCTCAAGACCAGGTAATATTGAACAATGACACATGAATAGAAGAGTAGCCAAGTGACAGTGTTGCGGTCAGACTGAGAGTCTGCGAATGACCTACATGTAGACCGTTGGGAATATGCCCATAATTAAGATGGCAATTTACAGATAGTCTGATCCCAGTCTGACTGCAACAGCAGAACTGGTCAATGGAGTCGGTGACAATAATGATGGGGGTCTGATGACCTGGTCCTGCCGGGGAGTGGGAGCGTGGGGGTGGGGATGGGAGGGGGTCACCATATACAGTTTCAAACCTCACCATCACTGTTCATTGTGCTTAATGTTCTAGACTGGTTGCCTCCCTTGTAGACCGGTACAGGCCAGCATTCTTTTCGCTGCCGACACGACTGAATTCGAATTCAACTTCCATTGGCTGATTATTCCAGAAGCCCGATTGGTTACCACAGTGCAGGTCGCCTTTCATTGTGTCATGATCATGCATTCTCCGAACATGTGGATGTTTATCCGGTCCCGATACATTCCACAACGCGGAGAAGGTGTCTATAGATCTAGGCAGAATCTTGAATCGACGATGCCGGCCCTAACCATGTCTACTCTATGGACGCCCCGTGGGGCTTTCGGGGATTGACCTGGAATGTCGTTGTGCACACCGCAGGTCATGGTTAGAATAAGCCTCAGCTCCTCAAGCAGCTTGTCGTAAGAGGCGACTAACTGAGGCACCCCTGGGGTTCCCGGGTGTGAAAAGGAATATGACCCCACCGGTGTGGTTCGTGGGTGTGAAAAGGAATAGGACCCAACGTCGTGACATGACTGAAATATAGTTGAAAGCGACGTTAAATCATATTCACTCGCTCACTCTACTCTATGGACACACAGGGGAGGTAACCAGTTCACTAATGTTCAAAGCATGAATCGAAAAATCCGGTTAGGGAGGCTTCAGTGACGTAATCACCAGAAGTGACATCATCACGGGAAGTGACGTAACATAAAAGCAAGAGCAGGTTCAGGTGCAGGATCATGCCCAGGGAGACAAGATCAGGAGCGAGTGAAGCAGTAAAACAGGTTCGACAATCACAATCAGTGAATATAGCGAACAACGGGTTAATGGATAGCGAAGGGTATAAAAGCCTGAGTAAAGGTGAAAAAAAATTGTTGCGGTAAAAACCTAATGGAGAAAATGTAAAACAAAAAATCGACCATAGAGGCCCATGTCCCCCGCCTTGCAGCAGTACCAGTTATGGTGGATTACATTCGCCAGGTATGAAAGCATACTAAAATGGGGTAAGAAACTGCTACAACAGTCTGTTATTTATTCAGTGCTAAAACGGGGGAGATTTCGCTTCCTGAGTTTATCCAACCTCCCCACAGCGCATGCTCCATTTCGCAGGCTCCATTACCATCCCTGCCACCAATAGCGGAAGTTGACCTTTAATACGTTGCTATGACGTATAGGGGAAACCAACCAACGCACGGTTCAGTTTGAATCCAGCCGAACAACTCCTTTCGTGTTGCACATGAGCGAACTGCTTTTCATATGCTCTGTCCAGATAAACAGGGAAAATTATCTCCAGATAATTCTTCTTAAAGCTGGATCAACAGAGGTATTATGCAGACTTGACAAGTAATCGAAATGTTCGGTATACATCTATTTTACTATATATGATGTCACTTCCGGCGATGTGCGCGAAGGCCCCGAATCCGGTCCAAAAATCTGACTGATGGCTGGGGTGTTATTAGACCCCCAGCGAGGTGGTTGGAGTTTACCGCATACCCGATTCTCCCTCTGGCACTGAAGAGCGGTATGCAGGGGAGAAGAGCAGGAACTATCAAACACAAACCAGATGACGTCATAGTTCTTCTAGGTAAAACAAGCGCATGTGCGAAGCATACGCGAAGAATGACTAGATTTTAAACACAGTCTCTTGTAGAATGATTCGGTGGCCGAGTGGGTTAGAGAGGTACATTCACCATAACTGGTGCTGCTGCTGCGGGGGACATGGACCTCTATGGTCGATGATATCTAATATTATTGATAAAGATTATGTCTTTGCAAATGGTGATTTGTCTGATGAGCCATACATTCCACAAGTCGATCAGTTCAATAGTTCTCGAGTTTTAGTCGACAAGACCCAACTGCTGAAAATCCAAGACAGCTGGCAGTTATCTTGTATTACATAGGTAACTGAAAAGCAATCCCAACTATCCTCCCACCGATGTCAAAACACTCTCCAAATTTGAAGTCGATCAGTTGAACCATCCTCGAGTTATTAGTCAAACAGGAAATTTGCAAAGAACCAACTGCTGACAAAGCAAGTTGGCTGATGGTGGTCATTTTGGTTTATACAGGTAAATGAAAAGCATTCCTAACCGTTCTCTCACCGATGTCAAGCCACTCTCCAAGTTTGAGGCCGATCAATCCAATCAGTCTCAAGTTATTGCCCGGACAAGATCCAAGCGCTTAAAATCCAAGATGGCTGATCTTGGATCACGCAGGTAACTCCCAAATGTCCTCTCACTGCATGATGTGAATTGACTCTCCAAGTTTAAAGTTGATCAGTTCAATAGTCTTGAGTTGTTGGCCGGACAAGAAATGTGTAACGATCCAACTGCTGACAATGCAAGATGTCTGGTGGCAGCCATCTTGGATTATACAGGTAAAGGTATTAAAGATGGCTGATAGTGACCATCTTTGATTATGGAGATAATTGAAAAGTCCTCTCGCTGATGTCAAGACACTCTCCAAGTTTGAAGTGGATCGGTTTAATCGTTCTTGAGTTAATGTCTGGACAAGATCAACCGACTGAAATCCAATTGGAGTACACAGGTAACTGAAAAACATGCCAACCACCCTCTCACTGAAGTCAACACACTCTCCAAATTTGAAGTCGACTGGTTCAATAGTTCTCGAGCTTTTGGCCAGACAAGGAATGTGTAAAGATCCGACAGTGCAAGATGGCTGATAGCGGTCATCTTGGGTGATACAGGAACCTGAAAGGCGATCCCAACTGTACCCTTACCGATGACGAGGCACTCTTCAAGTTTGAAGTCGATCGGTTCAAAATTTACCGGGGGGTATTAGTTGGACAAGTGTAAAAATCCTCCTGCTGAAATCCAAATGTTGACGACGGCCATCTTGGATTATACAGGTAACTGAAAAGCAATCCCAACCGTCCTCTCACCGATATCAAGACACTTTCCATGTTTGAGGTCGATCGGTTGGATAGTTCTCGAGTTATTGGTCGGACAAGAAAAGTGTAATAATCCACCTGCTGAAATCCAAGATGGCTGATGGTGGCCATCTTGGATTAGGCAGGAAACTGAAAAGCTATCCCAACCGTCCTCTCACGGATGTCAAGACACTGCACGTTTGAAGTCTATCCGTCCAAAGATTCTAGAGTTATTGATCGCCCCCCCCCCTCCCACTTATGTGGCGGGGGACAAAAATGAGTAAATGGTAAAAAAAAAACGAGTGAAAGGCAAAACAATTTAGTAAAACCGAGTTATGTTCAAGGATTCGGCAAATCATGTATGCGATCGTCATGTTTTATCATTCGGTTATTTGTAAAGACTCATGGACCATGTTTGATCACGAGAGAGTTTTATCTATAGAGAGGACCCAGCATTTAGACTCCATTCTAATCGCCATGTCACCGAATACTATACAACTGGGTATTTACTTATATTGATGTCAGTGAGTCCTTCTTCTGTTTGACACACCGTTTGATAGCCACAAAATTCTTCATCTCGTGACAGTTGATCACATAACCATAAAACTTCTGACGTAGTGTCTTTTGCATAGTTAGTATATAGTCCTACTTTGCCATTTCACTAGATTCATCTGCATCATAACCTTGTCTTACATACTAATGCTTCCTCTCGATATCTTCACCATCTTCCTTCTTTACAGAATCGATAAACCTGTCTCTCCAGACATCATATTTGACACATTTATGAGTGGTAGTAGGCTGATCTATCTGGAATGAATGTCTTCATAATCACTTTTACGTCGACCCATCCCATTCCGACTCATGCCTCTATTCATTTTGTATTTGGGCCCATCTCAAGATGAGATAGACATCGAACGTATCTCCCTTCTCCAATTTGTATTACTTCTACAGCTGGTTCGGTCTCCTTCGGTTTATGCCTTGTCGATGTAACACTTAAGATTATATTTACCTTTGATCATTTCCGAGGATGACGTCACTGAACATGTGACTTGAAGCGCTCAAATTTCCGCTACCGGTACTTAGAAACCGTTCAACACTGCCGTCAAGGGAGATTTAATGTTGGAATGCTTTCCCCAGGGACGGGTTTCTTTGCTAGTCTTGTATATACGGGATTTCTTTCTGTCCACAGAGCTTCCCTACTGGTCAAGAGTTGAGCCTGAAAAATGGCGACTACTGACGAACGTAAGCCTCTGCTCTACTCAGTCAATGGCAGTCCGACCGATAGCAAAACATCACGTGACCCACATGTCGCTCCAGACAGTAAGTCTATCACCAGTTTCTGCGCAGCTTTAATTCGGAGAAAATCTTAGTTACCTGTCTCATTTAGATATTAATTCTGTTTTGCGAGTAATGTCAATCTCTGTAAACTAACATGTTAAAGGTAAGGTCCCTCGATTTTCACGAGTTGGTAGTTTGGCAAAACACAAGCAGGCCTTCAAGCTACTTCTATAGTTCCTATATTTCCTATATTTTACTAAAAATCTCCTATATTCCTATATTTTGTATTTTTTTGTTAAAACTTTCACCAATGCTTCGCTCGGCAAATTTGAAAACATAATGTAAATCTCTCTCTGTTGAACCAAGCAACAAAAGTGTCTCCTCAATCACCACCGCTATGACCGCATTCAGTTGAAATAATTTGATTAAACACCAGAAAAATACCAAATACAACCTGCAATGTAGTGCGCCATAGTGACCTGTATTACATTCATTTACTTCCTGTATTTTAATAAGAAAATTCCTATATTTTGGAAAATTTCCTCCTATATTTCCACTGTGAACCATTTGAAGGCTTGCAAAAGTAACCCACATATCCAGAACAAGTTAAGGCATTGCTTGTATTGAAGGCAATTAGTCTTGCTAAGAGGGCTGTGTCTACATCAGAGTCAAAAGCGACGCTTGCCTGGCCTGTCTGAGGCAGTGGACGGCCAGTCTACTTTGTCACGTGATTTTCACAAGCGAAGATGGCGACTGAAAATTAGCCAAGTTGAGGTGGCTCCTTGCCATGCTGCCTCTTAATGAACTTACATGTAAACTCCGGGATCACAAGGCTCCATGGGTCGTTCGGCTCTATCCGGCAATAAAACAACCCCTCCTAACTCTCTGTGTATTGGTTTTATCGAGTTCGGCAAAGAGTTTGATTGCCGTGAAGAGCTGATCGATCTGCAATCAGTCTTCAAACATCAACGGCTGGTTGAATTTCTCCTCCATTATATTCGTACGTGTCACGTGATCAGCAACGTATCGTGCGGATCACGTGACCCGTAGGAAGATCATGGCGGCGAAGACAAGGAATTCACCCGATCGCTGATGTTTGAAGACTGATTTCAGACGGATGAGCTCTTCACGGCAATCAAACTCTTTGCATAACTCGATAAAACCAATAGGCAGAGAGTTGGGAGGGGTTTCATTGCCGGATAGAGCCGAACGACCCGTGGAGTCTTATGATCCCGGAGTTTACATGTAAGTTCATTAAGAGGCAGCATGGCTAACTGAAAATAAGGTGATACCTGTCAGAAAACCTGACTGCCATTGGTCGACACAGGGTGATGCGAATATGGGGTTACCGCTCACTCTACTCATATACATGTACCAGTCCAAAGGGGTCCAGGCAAATCTCTGTCCAGATCTGTTTTCACTGGGTTCGCACAGATGATAGTTGAACATCCTGCAAAATCAAAACAACTAGAAGAAATTACTGGAGAACAACCCTTCACATGAATCTAAAATCGGTTGTTTTGTACGTATTGATGGATTTACATGATAAACCACTGCCACTTGAACTCATTTAGCTCATTAACATCAAGATTGTCGACTGTATTTGATATTATTATCTTGTCAAACTAAATGAAAACTTCCAGTTAACTCCTTTAACAGTTCACTGACCAGTGTTTCATTCACATTGTAAAGTTCCTATGCGTACCTTTTTTCAGTTCCCGGTATTCCCAAGCGTTATATTCTGACGTTTCTTGGCTTTCTTGGTTTTGTTAACGTGTACGCACTGCGAGTCAATCTCAGCGTGGCTCTAGTCGACATGGTGACCATCAACGAAACTGTCAAAGCGAACGAAACTATGGAGTGTCCTGGTCCAAACGACACCTCGGCTGGTGGAACGGTGAAAGTCAGTACATAAACCCACACTCGATCTCTGATTATTATCTGCCCTTTTTTATATGACAAATATGAAGAGCTCCCGATATCCTACCGTATAGCTGTTTCACGCTCATTGATCCCACAGGCTCCCAGTCTCAGGCCTTGCCAACTCCTCCACGCACGTACCTCAGTTCCCTGTACATCTATATATTTCCGTGAGCTCGGGGCCAATTCCGTGTGCATGGACCGGAAATCCTGGCGCTCGCCCCATCCAATCCTGGCGCTCATGAAATATTCTCACCCGCGTACAAAGTTTCAAATGTTCACGAATATCCGGTATATTTCTGGATCCGCTTGACCAGACTGTTGTCGTGGAAATAGGCGGTGACTTGGGGATAAACTGGCATGGCGAAGAAGAGATCTAGTGTATTCCTCTTCATTAACGTATGTCGCATAACCTCTTTTACCGAAGCGTCGCTATCAGGTCCGTAGCCAAAGGGGGTTTTCTGGGTTTCAGCGAAGCCCATTTTGGAAAAAATATTTGATTTCTCATACAAATGCCCTTTCCATACTGAAGCCAACCCCCTATTTCTCATACGGCGAATGACAATGAACCTTTGGTGTCTATACTCCTCGAGACATCATGACTACGGCCTTGGATATATTGTGTTACATCAATGCCCCGCATCCTCTCCCAGGGTGCTTTGCGCTATGCTGCATTTATCCCTGTAGGGTTCTCGCCATCTTTTACAGGATTCCTGCGGAAACCAAGAAACCTGTTCTGTCTAACTATTTTACTGATCGCAAAACGTATATTTATCTTGATATACACTTAACGGACATTCAGTGTGTTACAAAACGGCAGCGTCACACAGTTTGAAGGCAGCTTTTTGACAAATTACCTCAGAACTATATGTTGCGGAAATACATATCGGTGAATCGCGGCTGATATTAATTCGCCCAGTTAGACGGTCGTCATGTTCGTTTACTGTGGCAACAGATGACCTTGGGTCAATTCCGGCAAATTCCGTGAGACCCTTACAGCGCTAAATGGAGAGGCGCGAGCACAACGTAATGAATGCCTGGTAGAGCTTGCAACGCCCCGGTGCATATCTAGAGCGATGTTGGTGATCGCTCGGTGGGAAAGCCGAAGTGATTCCGGGGGATTCACGGAACTTTGTCCGCGGTCGAGGAATACTTTACGAGCGCAGGGATTGGATGGGGCGAGCGACTGGATTTCTGGTCCATGCACACGAAATTGGCTCCAAGCACACGGAAATAGATGGATGGACAAGAAAGTTAGGTGCGTGTGTGGAGGAGTTCGATAGGCCTGAGCCTGGATTTGAAAAAAAAGGATCCAAGAGGAACAGTTCTTTATACATGTACCACGAGTTGGCCTAATTTACTTAGTTCAACTCGCAGCCCCGACAAGTTATTCTATAATTCTGATATTTATTGAACGTAGGGTCTGCCCGGCTAACCAGGAATAACCAACTATTCTTGTCATATACATGAAACTCCATGTGTAGAATTACAGATAATGGATTTTACTGATATTTTTTAACAGTCTGTGATTTTCTGTTATTGGGACCCGGCACATCTTCTCTAGCCAAGTCGACGTACATCACGTTGCTCTGTACATTGCCTTGGCATACTTCTCTAGTAAAGTTGGAACGTTAATCCTCATTGATGGTTGGACGCAGAGACGGCGTGCTGCATCCAATCAGAATGCGCATTACGTAGTAGTTGGTTTCCCAAGATGGTGGCCCCCACTAAGAAGGAGTTGTGTCGAATGTGCGGGGAAATTCTACCGAAAAGATACAGGAAGAGCACTTTTACGGCTACTTTCGGTGTTTCTGATCAATTGAATCAGATTTTGGGACACGCTGCAAGGTCGAACGATAACGAATCGCCTCACGTGTGTGCCAACTTGAGATTGAAGGGGAACAACTCCTGGTGGCAAAAAGTCTCTCGCCATTAAAACTTCCACTAGGTGGCGCAGAGCAGTATTCCTCTGCCACCAGCCAAGAATGTCAAGGCAGCGTAGAGAGCTTCGCGATGTAATTGACTTGGCTGGTGAAGATGGACCCGGCAAACTGTACCAAATGTCCCGGTGTATGATCTGATCACCCATGAAACCTGCATCCTCACTCTCCCCGAACACCCCTGCATGGGTACTCTGAAAGGGTCAGTGTGTATGCCTACCGTGAGAAATATGTATTATGAGTGATTCTCACCGTCGCATCTGCGGACCGTCTTGTGCATCAGCCATAATCCCATAACAGGGCGTTCGCTCTCCAAGGCCACACTTGCCTCCAAGAGAATGCTTTGACTCTACTCCGTGTGGATGCCGGGCAGACCCAACATTCAATAAATATCTGAATTATAAAATGTATCATTTTTATCAGGCTTGCGCGATATCAATGCTGTACTGAAACTCACTTTCAATATTTTATCAAATTTTAACAAATTAAGAAAATTCCCCAAAAAAGAAACCAAATTTTCTTTTAGGTAGGCGAATTCTCCTGGAATACACAGACTCAAGGGATCATACTGGGTTCATTTTTCTACGGCTACGTCACCACGCAGATTCCCGGAGGATGGCTGGGCGAAAATTTCGGCGGGAAAAAGCTATTTGGGTTTGGCGTTCTTTGTACGTCGGCGCTGACGCTTTTGACGCCGATAGCTGCCAGATTTCACGTCGGCGTCTTGATAGCTGTTCGAGTTCTCGAAGGGATAGGAGAGGTAAGGTTCATTATTATCGATACATGGAAGAAATACGAGAAACTTTTTCTTACAGCCACCCGCCCTTTCTTTCCTATTCGGATATTGGTATCACTAGGCTAACTGGTTGTTAAATGAAATACCAGAAGCAAATGAACTGGATGTGTGTATATCGCAACGGACACTCGTCTACACTACTCGACTCTCGCACAGTCCCTACAGCCGCAAGATGAACTGCGAAGTTGCCACTCGAAGGATCATGGGTGTGAATAATTATTTACAATAAATTGCAATAAATAAACTCGCCATTATTGATCACGAAAATATCAATACATATGTCAACAGACATGTGGAAAATTTGCATTATTATGTAAATCAGCACTTTGATGTAAGCCTATAACCTTACCTTCGAATAGGATACTTACGTAAGGCGTATTCACCTAATTTCTTCCAGATTATACATTTCACAATCATATTGAAACCAGATCTACAAAATCCGCTCCCCATCTTGTCGCCCATGTAGATCTAGGATCAACAGTGCCTTTTCTGTGTTCTGAGTATTGACCAATGACGGAGCTTCCCCATTATTTAATGTTGTATGTTTAAAATGCCAAGGTCAGCCCACAACTGCTAAATAATTTATCTATATCTATCACAATTCTCTGAATTTAAAATTATATTAATGTTAATCATGGTTTCTAGAGAAAAAATAATAATCTGATGAAACAGGCTAAAATATATGAGAAGATGAGATTTACATATACCGCACACCTGTCACCCCCTCGCTGCAAAGTGAGAGGGGCCAGACCCGTGACCATAGCTGTTTTTTGAACACGGAAACCTGTCCCTCGGTGACAGATCTCAAATCAGCTACATGTAAGATGGGGAGCGTTTTGTATATCCGGTTTTGATACATTTCAAAACTTTATCTCAAGGTGTCAGGCATATAAGAACAAATACTAGCTAAAGCTCCCAGACTGTGAGCGTGCGAGGAGTGAAACCAACGGTGCCGGGACTTTTACCATTTAACTTACATTTCAGGGCGTTACTTTTCCGGCCATGCATGCTATGTTTGGCAAATGGGCACCGGTATGGGAAAGGACTCGCCTGGTGTCTTTCGCTTATGCAGGTAAAATTAACAAATATATATTTTAAGAATTAATAACAAATATTTGTGAATCAGAGTGTTTTGTTTGCCGTTCTCAAGGCCTGGATATAACTGTATTATGGACTCCAACTGACAGGCGGTGAAAATGACAGGCTGCTTGGAGGACTCGAGGATCCGCCACTCTCTCTTTATATATACACTTTTGTACGGTGGCTCATATGGAACATAATATTTTTCTATACTTTAATTGTTTTTGTTTTTTTGTTGTTTTTTTTTACTTATTAACTTTTTCCAAAAGACGCTTTCAATCCATGTGAAAAGTAGGCCTACTTTACACCCGCGTTGAAGTCACTTTCAACCCTCAACCCATGTGGAAACTACTTTACACCCACGTGGAAATTCACTTTCAACGCACGCGGAAAGTACTTTTACATCCGTATGGGAAATCACTTTCAACCCACGTGGAAAGTACTTTCAACGCATGTGGAAACTATTTTACACCCACGTGGAAAGTACTTTCAACCCACGTGGATAGTCACTTTCAACGCATGTGGAAACTACTTTCAACCCACGTGAAAAGTACCTTCGATGCAAAGTACTTTACATCCACGTGGGTTGAAAGTACTTTCCACGTGGGTTGAAAGTACTTTCCACGTGAGTTGAAAGTACTTTCCAGGTGGGTTGAAAGTGACTTCCCACGTGGCTGTAAAGTACTTTCCACGTGCATCGAAAGTTCTTTCCACGTGGGTGTAAAGTACTTTTCACATGCGTTGCAACTACTTTCGACGTGGTTTAAAAGTGTCTTCTGGAAAAAGAAATAAGTAAAAAAAAATATATATTAAAGTCTAGAAAAATATTATTTCCCCTAGTATGAGCCACCGTAATATGGCGGCATATACTCTCGACTCCAAGCAGCCTGTGGTAACAATTCGTTCATTATGACTTATAATACTTTCTCATTCAAAGTTGTTGTACAGAATGGAAGCACGTGTATATAACGTACGGAACATTTTCTATATGATAACGATAACCAAATACTAAAGCAATACATACAGGCTTTCTTGAAAAAGAAATGCTCAGACAACAACAACGACAAGAAAATTTGTTCTTTACGAACCGAATTAGTAGAAGGCGCTCATTTCCCTGCTCTTATGGGGATACAACATGATGAACAAGCTGAATTTCCTAACAAAAGTACCCAGACATCTCAAAATGGGATAAAGATAAACAAAAAGCACAACAGAATCATTTCTGCATATTTCTGGTAGTTCGATAAAAAGTGTGATAGGATTGACCAAAAAGTTGGCCTTTTAGATTCAACGGTTGGAGGCTACAATTGCTCTTGAGTTTGAGAATTATGCTACTGGAATCCTTAAAAATTCAAAGTTAGTCAATTTCATCAAAAATGGAAACTTGTAAATGGCTAATAAATGAATCTCCTATAATATTACCCACCCACACCCTGATTCACCGTCCCCACCTATACTTCTGGGCAAAGGGCTGGAAAGGCTCAATTTATCTGTTATACCGCTAAAGCATGATCTACCCCTGTTTTTATTACATATTCAACAAGAACCATATGTGTCCATTATTATATAGCAAAATGGGGAAAATTTGACCTTGGGAAGTTTGATTTAATGAGCATAAAACAAGAAAAAAAAATGAATCTCCCTATATATGTATTTCAGTGTTATGGCTTTTAAGTGGTATACATGCATTTGACTGCCAGATTCTCTTAACGAGTATGGTGACCCCCGATTTTTTTTTTCATGGATCAACTTCTCTTAACCTGATGGAAAAATTCTGAAATTTAAAAAATATTCAGCCTCTAGAAATGAACATCCTCTACTGCCTTAATGCATTTATTTTCTTTTTTGAAGGAGCTCAGATGGGGACCGTCGTATCACTCCCTATATCGGGGTTACTCTGTTCCTCAGGTTTCTTAGGTGGATGGCCATCGGTATTCTATTTATTTGGTAAATGTTGCTATGTTATACGATGTGTATATTTATTTGGTTAATGTTAAGTCATGTGATCTACATATTTGGCAAATGTCATGTTACAAGATCTATATTGTACATGGTAAATGTTGTTACGTCACGCAACGTATACGACATATTGGTGAATATTGTTGCGTCATCGTCATCTGTGTTCTGCATACCGTACCATATTTTATAAATGCTGTTACGTCACGTGGTCTGTGTTCTGCATCGGTAAATGTTGTTAGTCGTCACGTGATCCGTCTTCCACATATTTGATAAATGTTGTTACATCATGCGATATACATTCTAGATGTTTCTTCACTCTTACGTCACGTGATATGTATATAAGTGTTTGTTCAGTAATGTTACGTCCTCGTGATCTGTATTGTACCATTCTGTTAAATGTTACGTCACGTGATCCGTACTCTACATATTTGGGGAATGGTATTACGTCACGGAATCTGTATTCTTCATATTTCATGAGAGATATCACGTCACATGATCTGTTCTTCACATATGCGGTGAAAGTTTTCATTTCACACGGTCTATGTTCTACATATTAACTAAGTGTTACGTCACGCGACCATATTTTGCATATTTGGTAATTGTTGAGACGTTACGCGATCTACATTCGATACGTATTTGATTAATGTTGAGACGTCAGGTGATCTACATTCTGTATGTTTGAGAAATTCTGTTTCAATATTCAATAGGTAGTTGTTTTCCAAAGACGATTTTGGTTATCGACTGGCTTCATATGTTCATAGAGAGAAAATGGTGCCCTTTTCTTAGCAAATTAGCAATCTCAGTAAACTCAGATATAATATCACGCAATATTATATCTGAATTCAGCCCTATATGAATGCAAGTTGAAACTACTATTGTTAGCCAATCAGATGGATAGCTGGTTGTAACTATTTCAAAATCACGCCCACAGTAATTACACACTCTAGCTCGTGGTCTAATATATAAACATTATCCTGAAACAGTTTCCAAATATGGCATCATTTCCAGACGAGGTCTGTGAACATCAAAGAGTTTACTCCCGCCGAAAAGTCTGGCTTTGTTAGAGATAGAAAATATCCAAAGATTGTGCCGTGCGAAGATGTTAATCTCCGTGAAGTAAACGTCAATCATTTTCAGAAAGAAAAGGTTGAAATGGTTGTGATTGACTTATTATGGGATCTCGTGGAATATCGGCAAACCTTTTGCACGAAGTTTTCATAGCGTTACGTCTAGATGGTATTCCCCTGATTTACCATCTTGGTTTACCTAGATTGAGCAAATTAGATAACTATTTTTCCGTCCTGACTAAAGCATTGTCGAATTTATTTCTGGTGACGTTTCAATATCAGAGGGTGGGTGATTTGCACGAACTGGCCATGCGGTTCGTTAACCAACTCTGCTGAAATTTCTTCTCGGGTCGGACGATGTTTGTACGGGGATGATTTCAGATGTTATATCCGTGGTCGTAACATCTGAGGTTACCGAGATTAACCAATCTGGATCCATCTTTTACTACAAGTCCATATGCTTTATTTGTTCTCAGGTAGTTTGGGCTGCTTGTGGTTCGTCCTATGGATGTTTCTTGTTTCCGACACACCGGCTCAACATTCTACAATATCTGTGAAGGAGAGGGAATATATCGAGGCGTCTATAGGCTCGAAACCGCAGGTATAGTTAACTCTATCTGTCTTGGGCTTTTTGAGACCTCTCCAGGCCAGACGCCTTTCCTTCTCACTCCTGGTTTTTCTTACTCCTTGAGGGAGCTGAAACTTACCACAATAAATACCCTTGTGTAAAGCTCTACGGAAATGTTAAAGAATCCAAGATCGCCGCCTTGATGACGTCACAGTGACATCATTTAAAAATATTGTTTTGGTCGATTTTTCGAATTTTCTACGCAAAAACTAGATGATAAATTATCACATAATCTGATGTGAAATAAAATAATTTGTGTCCACTTTTCCTCGGAGAAGCAGAAAAATGACGAAAACAGCACTTTTCTGGTACCCCGCATCCCGGCTCCACATGGCAGTCATGTTGAATTTATCGGGATATACATATGCTATAGGCTTAAAATGACTCCAATATGATACTTTACAAAGTTACAGGGTGTCAGCTCTTTTTTTTATTTATTTTTTGTTGGAAATTCCAATGTGTTTTGCCGACAAATTTTGAAAATTTCATGTGAAATTCCAAACCCTTCCATATATAGTTAGAAAAAATGTTGGGAGGATTTGAACATGTTATATACATGAGTTCAAACGATTTCATGAAAGCAATTTTTTTGCTGGATTTCCAAGGATGAGTTTGTTCAAAATGTCAACTTGATAACAAAGGAAGGGCAGTGACGGTTGCTTAAACTCACAACAAATAACAAGGGCGACTTGTGAAATGGAATCTCACAATCAACATCAACACTTGACGGGTGTGATTTCACATAACCGTGTTAAAACGTGTAATAAATGCTCGGTTATCTTGATGTTATTGACACAAGTGTTATTCAATCTGATTTATCAACAAAATTGTTTTTCTCACGAGACCTTTACTCAGGAAAAGGGCATGGAACCGTTCAAATATCCTGTTTGACTATGTTATAGTTTTCATTGAATTCTTTGATAACATTTCCCATGGCCATGTCCGTATACCATAGATTTCTGAGAGTCACTCGGTCTCAACGAGAATCTGACGCATGGCGGGTAATAATATGGGAATCGTGTGTTTTAAAAGAACCAATCAGTGACTAATTTGTTTAACCTAGTAGGACTACATTTTGTGTTTCAGCGATATAGTACTCCATGGAAGGGCATATTCACATCGATGCCGTTTTGGGCGATATTTGTCGCCCATTTTTGTAGCAACTGGGGATACTACACCATGCTGACGTGTCTTCCTACCTACATGGCTGAAGTGATGAGGTTCAACATCAAAGAGGTACTTGTACACAATCGTTGAGTGTGATTCCACGCAATCTCTTTAAAACCAGACCGTCACATCTTGCATGTCGCTTGCTTAATGTTTAAGACGTGTTCAACAACAGTTCTCTGCAGTTCAAGGTCAAACGTCTGACCCGTCTCATTTTGCAACGAGGGGGCGATAGCTAAATAATATATAGCCCTCAAGAGTATGCTCTTGAGGGCTATATATTATTTAGCTAGGGGGCGACAGATGTATCTCGTATATTTTAGCTTGTTTCATCAGATTAGTACTTTATTCTCTAGAAACCCTGATTATTCGATTAAAATTAATAGAGTTTAGATATTTCGATCAATTTCAGGACATATTTCTCTGTTCACAGTATCTTAAAGTCAACCGTCTTCCCCACGCCTGACCTTGACGTTTTCAACCATACATCCCTAAATCGGATAGAATCTTTGCGATTGGCCAATACTCAGAACACTGATATGGGGAGAGAAATTCATCCCACTCAATTTGAGTGAAATTCATTGCATTTTGGGTTGATTTTATGGTTGAGTTTATTCCACTCAACTTGAGTGAAATTTTTGAGTGAATAATTGGGATAATTCCCCACTTTTCCTTGAGCGAAATTTCACTCAGTTGTTTTCAGAGAGTATTGGAGGAGGTTCATTGCCATATATCACAATTTTTGATGCCTGTTGATTCGTTACATACATGTAGGTCACGGCTTTGAATATTTGAAATGGCCATTGACGGCCATTTTGACAGCAAATTGTCATCTTAATAGACCATTATCTCTAGCAATGGTTCGTCTGACGAAGCCGTACCATGACAGAGTATTGGTTTGGCATAGCTGTAAGATCAGTGCCGCATCACATTTATGACCCCATGACCTCCCCGAATATAGCCTACCCTTATTTGAGCAAATTAGAAACCAGGTAATGTGTCGTATATGTCGTCCCATTTGAACTCAGTTGTAAGTTTTGACTGGAGAGACGTTACGTGACATTCTCTCGGTGACCTCAAAGAGATATCTTGTCACCTTCTCCGTGTAACACCACATCAAGTCTACTGTGCATTGACAAGTAATTAGGATCATCTTTAGCCTTGGTTCATCGGACAAAGCCGTAAAATGGCAGAATATGAGTTTGAGAGAGCTAAAACCTACATCCCACTATGTATGGACCACTGAGTCTGAAATAAAGTATTATTATTATTATTATTAAAAGACCAGTCGTTATTTTTAAGGGCGCTGAATCACATTGAAGACCTCTCCGAATACCCATATTGAAACCAGGCAATGTAACGTATATTTTATCCCCTTTCATCTCGGGTGTAAGATCGTGATTGTTTTGGCTGGAGCGACGCCCACGTGTCAGTCCCTGGCTCACATCAAAGAGACCGTTCCACTGAGTATTCTCTTGTTTAACTCGGCTTGTCTGTGGACACAGCGAAACCCGCTCTAACGCCTTACGTTCATTGGCTGTTATTTTGAACAGACTGTTCGGCTAATAACTGTACTGCCCTAATCTGCGTGCAGGGCTGGTACGGAATATACAGATCTGCGTTATGGAGGATGGAAATTAGTGTCATGTATGTTACATAAGCGATGCTAGATTTCAGGATAATTGGTCATCTGTCATGTACATATGCAGGGGCGGGGGGCAGGGGGTTTGAGTTTGAGAGGGGGGGCTCAGTCCCCCCAGTTCAACAAAAGCTGGGTGAGTTTTTCATGATTTTGGTCCTAATGTGACCAGATATACAGGCCGGGATTTTTTCCCGTAGGCTAGGTTTTCACGAGAGGGGCACGTTGATGTTTGGTTTAAAGTGCTCTGATTTGCTCATTCTTCTGTACCGTTCGCAATGACCAATAACTGTTTTAGATCTTAATTTACACAGAAATTGCATTAGCTTTATTGGACGATTAGCTGATTATCAAATTTAGAAATCAAAATTGCGTTCATATTATTTCTTTTTTGTGTTCACATATTTCTCTTCAAACGTGTCAGCGCTCTCCAAGCCTCTGCTGAAATGTTAATTTCTTCGAGATCACTGCGTATAATTCGATTTTGGAAAGGAAAAATACTTTTTTTACATTCAAAAGTTATCAACTCAATTTTTCTTTTAAATGACGAGAAAAATTAAAACAATCTCAAAATGCAGTTGATTATATAGTGACGATATGTCGTTTTATATGCCAGAAATCGGCCAGAATGCGTCTACAGCCATCTAGGAGCGCAGAGCTTCCGTGGCCTAGGCGGCCCCTGGACCCTCGCCTAAAATGCTATGATAGTCGAGCCCCCACTTTTTGGGAGCTTCCGCCGCCCCTGATATGGATGCACAAATGATCACGTGATTGGAATAGGGATAAAAGGTCTATTTCTTCTCAAAAATTGGAACTGACCAATCAAAACTGGAGATATCTTTGATGCTCTGGACTTACTATAATTATCCATTACCTGATTTTTTTTTATCTGTTCAGAACGGCTTGTTGTCAGCTCTGCCTTACTTTTGCTGTTGGCTCTGGATGACTGGGGGTGGATTCCTGGCAGATTATATCCGTCAAAACAAATACCTCAGCACCGCTCAAGTGAGAAAGCTGGCTAACACAATGGGTACGTATGGTCTGCCATATTCTTTCAATTTGGTTCACATGGTCCGCCATACTTTTCTGTTCCGTTCACATTATTTTTTTCAAGTACCGATAGTGGTATTGTTAATACTGCTTGAGTGTCAAGTTCATTTTCATAGACAGCTAATCACATAGACAGTTCAACTAACAGGCGGTACTTTCAGAATATATCAGTTGAAATATTTGATTAGGTGATAAGTTATAATTTGCAGCATGTATCCAGTTTGTTTGTATTGATGCGCGGTAAGAAGGCAGAGTGACTTTGGGGGATCATGTTGGATGTATTTACTTAATCCTTGACTTGAATTTTTTCTCTTTTCAAGAGGCGTTTTTGATCGACAGAATCTACTGAAATAAATACCGTACTAACGTAACAAAATCCCGCTTTCTTGTATATTTCCTTCGTCAAGTTTGTCAAGAAAATCGACTCACTGTAGATTCAGACTTCAGACTTCTTTATTTAGCTAATCACAGCACCCAACAGACTGAGCAGAACAATTACAGTACAGTAATGATTAGAATGATTCACCGTATTGAAACCAAATCAGCACCCCCCTCCCCACAGCAGCCTGGCCTGTAGGATATCGGACGGCCGATGTCCATGCATAATTATTTCCAGCAAATCATGAAAATCAATAAACATAAACGATCTTTCCTTTTTCTTTCCCTCCAAGTGTATCTCTCCCCCATTCCCGGCTCAACTAAAGTCACCCCCCACAATGTCAAGCCGAGCCACCACAGTCCCCAACTATCAACCATATGCCCTCCATGAGTAGAATAAAAGAGTCTACGTCACAGAGGGCTGGGCACGCCAGACAATCAAAAACTGCAGTAACCCGGCTCGACATCATAGAGAATGACCCCAATCGAGCCAAAGATGACAGAGAAACACACCTAGAAAAAATATGTATATATCCATCAATTCCCGTAACCTACTGAAAACAACCACACTAGGCATCGACCATCCAACATCCCACAGGCCAGGCAACTGTGCCCCTCCCCCATTCACAACTGAATGAAATGACTCAGTGCAACATATGTACATGTTTTAGCAAAACAGAGGACAGGAGTTCTAGATATTAGCAGAGCATATTATTTGGCCTGTAATAGCTGGTCCCTAGTGGACATACATTCATGGACATATTTCCCAAGTAATTTTAAGATGTTCGGGTCCTCCCCAGAGAGCAGCCAGATAAACTTTCCGCTTAAATTAAGGAATCTAAAATTCCTATTAATATTGGATACAGACTGCATAAACTTATTTCTTAGAGTTGTGTAGGAATCACACTCCTTCAGAAAATGATATTCATCCGATTCAGATATACAGTGTAGTGGAATTTAGTTCAGGCGCCTCTGTCTGTCTAGGCTTGACCGAGCTGTACACGAGGTCACCAATTGTGTAGACTAATATCTGGGGCAATTTGCTGTAAGCATACTTTATGTGTACAGAGATAGGTAGCTTGATATATTGAAGTGCTACTGACCAGGGCCGTAGCCAGGATTTACTGAGGGGTGGTTCGCCTTCACTCAAAAAGGGCATTTATATGAGAAAAATATATAATATTTCCGAAAGGGGGGTTTTCCCGAACCCAAAATAACCCAGGCTAATGTTGCTCAAGTGCTATCAGTAGATGTCTAAGAGAACTAGAGCCTATAGGCTTTGGGATGTATAGGTTTTTGTCGAACTAATTTATAGATTTTAGGTACAGTAGAAGGAAGTACGTGTTAAGAAATTCTTAATGCATTGACGATATACCATGCGAGATTGAACCAAAGGATGGTTTGGGGAAATATATATCATTACGACTCTATGTACAGTTCTTATTTTGCGATTTCGACTGGTATAAAAAAAAACTTTCTCTGTGGTAGCATTTCAAATGTGTGTAATATGTGAAAGATTTTCTTTATGATAAACATTGTTGCATGCTGATAAGAAACCATTGTCACTGAGCTATATGATTCCTTATGTAGTATGTTAAGAGTGAAAGTTTTAGATGTCAGAAGCAAACACGTCGGCAAAAGAAAGATAACATTGAGAACCAGTGTGTTCATACATGTACTCTGTAGTTGGTACACTCGTCTCGGCGTCGGACCATTCCAGGGGAAAAGCAAAATCCATATCATCCTTCAGGTATTAAAAACATGAAGCTGCGCTATCGAAACCCCTCGGCTCTGAACCCCAGCTATTATAATGTAAGGGTGTCTACCAATTGATTGGATTGTGGGAAGAAATATTTACCCCTGGTATTGTAAGTGTACTTTCTTTGAAAAAAAAAATTGTCTAAGAGAATAAATCAATAAATCAGTCATCCAATCAATAAATAAATGTGATAGTATACTAACATGATATAGAAATAATATGCAAACTTAACATAGGAATTAGTGGATTTTGTTAGACAAGGGGCATAACTCTGCAAAATACTTTTTGACACGACTCATTTTCGATAGGCATCTAGTGTCATTTTCAAAACAGATTTGCAGGCATTCTTCGCATTGTGTAAGAGAATAAATCAATAAATCAGTCATCCTATCAATAAATAAATGTGATAGTATACAAACATGATATAGAAATTATATGCAAACTTAACATAGGAATTAGTGGATTTTATTAGACAAGGGGCATAACTCTGCAAATACTTTCTGACACGACTCATTTTCGATAGGCATCTAGTTCAGGTCAAGAGAAACAACTGTATCACGTTAGGATGTTGTATATGGAACGGTTCTGAAATTATCACAATAACAAATCATAAATGGATTTTTATTTGTAAAAAGGGGCATAACTCTGCAAAATATTGTCCGAGATGACTCATTTTCGATAGGCTTCTGATTTACGTGAAGATAAATAGATGTAATAAGTTTGGTTGCCATGCATGAAACGGTTCTGTAGATATCGCGGTAACGGACGTACGGACGTACGGACGGACGGACAGCCGTACATGATGACGACAATACCCCTAGGCCAAAGTTGGCCGAGGGGTAAAAACCAGTAAAATCCAAATGCTAATCTTCAATTACCATTTTTGGGGACCTCCGTCGAACACCTTCTCCGACAACCATTCTGTCTTACTACTCACGACACGTGGTACTGTGTGAGTCAACAAATTTGCGATATTTAACTCACGTTGACGATACAGCCTTTTGTGAATTTGGGGAGTAATTTCCACATTTTGCTGTAAATGTGAGTTATACATATCCAAATCTTCAGTTTTCTTTGTCCTCCGATGACATCGTGTGCCAGGTCGACATCACAGATCTGGACCTTTCCAACAATCAGTCATTCAAGTAAAATAGCAGTGCAGAAGTAAAAAATAAACATGAACATTCCTGATCAAATAATCACGGTTTTTGCACTGAAATGTTTTTTAGATAAGTCTTTACAATCAAAACCTACAAAAGAACAGGTTTCTTAATGTAATTTTAATGGCTTTTGTGAAGAAAACAGAAAGCGTAGAACATGAATATTTCTGCAACTTCGAGAGTTGCAGAAATATATGAATGGCATTATTTTTGCTCAGAATTTTCCTGGTGAATTTGAAAGGCATAATATGGTTCAGAGCATGGCACATATCGCGTCCTTAAGAACTGGTGGTAGAAACACTTCATGGGTTCAAGAGTTAATTGATTTTTGAATTATGGAACTGTGATCAAATGCTGGAACATGAATAATCATTGCCAGCTTTTCTACAACTCAGATTATACTCTGAAGGACATGCCAACAGTTTAAAATTCCAAAAACAAATGGTCATAAAAGCATTTGTAAATTTCAAAAGCTTGGATATTACACACTATTTCGAATGTTACCAAAAATTTTATATAAGTCGGTCATTGTTCATCAGCTTTTAAATATGCATCTGTACATAACCATAGGATTCACTGATTGAATGACTTGCAAATTGGCAGTGTCGAGAATATTTTGCAGTATACTTTCTGTTACCTAAAGTCTATATTATCAGGTAAGTTTGTCCAGAAATATATTCATCTCAAAGACTATAGGCTCTAGTTTCTTTATATTTCTGGCTTCCTTATATGTAATAATGTTATTTGGTAAAACACATGGGGTGTGGTAGAATATTCAACAACCCGAAAACACAGGGACTGGAAAGTACTCCGACCATACAAGATAATATGCTGTCCGCTTACTGAATAAGTTCATTCGCACATGAAACCGCACATCGATATTAAACTATACGAAGCTGTCGCAACATTATTTTCAGGTTTCCTCTCACCAGCTTGTTTCTTGGTAGCTGCGAGTTACTCAGGCTGCGATACAACATTGGGCGTGACGTTCTTGACATTAGCGGTTGGACTTGGCGGAATATACATGTCCGGCTATAACGTCAATCATTTAGACATCGCCCCGAGATTTGCAGGTAAACCTCATTGCGACCAGAATCCCTTTAAATCATTGCATTCATGTTCGTAAATGAATTGATAGGTTCCCATTGGAATCTCCAGACTAACTTTTGTCAATTATGTGTTACCTACACATGAGAATATCTGGATTAAATTTCATTAATAACTTGTTCCATTAGATCAGAATCTCTGGATTTTCGTTAAGGACTTGTTTAATTATATTTACATTAAACTCTCTGGATTAACTTCCGGTAATGACTTGTTCCATTTACGTTGGCAGGCTATCTATGGATAGCCTTCATCAAGACTTGTTCCTTTTTCATTACAATCTCTGGATTGCAAGATCGCAATCTCTCATTTACTTTCAATAATTGCTTTACACCAGATTCGTCTGTATTAACTTTGGTTAATGACTTTTTTTCTTTACATTTGTACACCTGCATTGGGTTTCGTTAATGACTTGCTCCCTTTATGGACATTTCTGGATTAGCTTTCGTCAATGACTTGCTCCCTTTACATTGATATATATGGTTTAGCTTTCTTCAATGACTTGTTCCCTTTACATTGATATATCCGGATTAGCTTTCGTAAATGACTTGCTTCTTTTACATTGATATATCTGGATTAGCTTTCGTCAATGACTTGCTCCTTTTACATTGGTATATCTGGATCAGCTTTCGTTAATGACTTGCTCCATTTACATTGATATATCTGGATTAGCTTTCGTCAATGACTTGCTCCCTTCACATTGATATATCTGGTTTAGCTTTCGTCAATGACTTGCTCCCTTTACATTGATATATTCCTACGAAGTAGGCTACAGATCGCAAATTGTCCGGTAATGAGTGAGTCAGTCAGTCCATCCGAATCCTTTCGTCGGCAAAATAAGAAGAACCGTTGACATTATAACCTTGATTTTTGGCATGAACGAGCATTAGGGCATTGTTACCAGCTTGTTCTGATCTGAAATAACTCTGATTAAAATTAGATTTATAATTAACACTTCAGTATATTGTTATAGATCATACGGAGAAAAGTCCGATCATTTAAGCGAGGGAAACATGACACCATGGAATTTGGGAACAGCCCTGGCATGCCTGGTGCTCTCTCGCTGTTGGATTCAACCGCAAGATCTGAGGACAGCGACCTCAATACAGCTGAGCGAACTATTTATAGACGGAGGCTGGTGAAACCCAGTATTAATGTGTTTAACTTCGAGTCTATTCAACTGCTTGATGTACCAGGGCCGGATCACTAAATGACCAGAACATTCACCAATA
This sequence comes from Hanleya hanleyi, assembly GCA_036873755.1. Classification (NCBI taxonomy): domain Eukaryota; kingdom Metazoa; phylum Mollusca; class Polyplacophora; order Lepidopleurida; family Hanleyidae; genus Hanleya; species Hanleya hanleyi. The sequence goes on from JAVTVY010011360.1 coordinate 37,555, forward strand.
TACTTTCATTTTTTGTGGCACGAACACATCGATGTAAATATATAAATACCCAGAATATAATCTTGCTCAATCTCACAAAAGGCATGTTATAAAGAGAACCTATGGCTGTTATGGAAGGTTGTACATGTACCATATTATGATGAAAAGTAACGTAGGGGAGGGTCACATCATATCTCAATGAAAATGCGATCGAGTCCTAATGCCTACTCTACTTCGTAGGTCCTGTGACGTTAGTCACACTGCTCATGTCTGGATTAGCTTTCGTCAATGACTTGCTCCATTTACATTGATATATCTGGATTGGCTTTCGTCAATGACTTGCTCCCTTTACATTAATATATCTGGATTAGCTTTTGTAAATGACTTGCTCCTTTACATTGATATATCTGGATTGGCTTTCGTCAATGACTTGCTCCTTTTACATTGATATATCTGGATTAGCTTTCGTCAATGACTTGCTCCCTTTACATTGATATATCTGGATTAGCTTTCGTCAATGACTTGCTCCTTTACATTGATATATCTGGATTAGCTTTCTTCAATGATTTGCTCCCTTCACATTGATATATCCGGATTAGCTTTCCTCAATGCTTTGCTTCCTTTACATTGATATATCTGGATTGGCTTTCGTCAATGACTTGCTCCTTTTACACTGATATATCTGGATTAGCTTTCGTCAAGGACTTGCTCCCTTTACATTGATATATCTGGATTGGCTTTCGTCAATGACTGGCTCCTTTTACATTGATATATCTGGATTAGCTTTCGTCAAGGACTTCCTCCCTTTACATTGATATATCTGGATTAGCTTTCGTCAAGGACTTGCTCCCTTTACATTGATATATCTGGATTAGCTTTCGTCAATGACTTGCTCCCTTTACATTGATATATCTGGATTAGCTTTCGTCAATGACTTGCTCCTTTTACATTGATATATCTGGATTAGCTTTCGTCAATGACTTGCTCCCTTTACATTGATATATCTGGATTAGCTTTCGTCAATATTGCTCCCTTCACATTGATATATCCGGATTAGCTTTCGTCAAGGACTTGCTCCCTTTACATTGATATATCTGGATTAGCTTTCGTCAATGACTTGCTCCCTTTACATTGATATATCTGGATTAGCTTTCGTCAATGATTTGCCCCCTTTACATTGATATATCTGGATTAGCTTTCGTCAATGACTTGCTCCCTTCACATTGATATATCTGGTTTAGCTTTCGTCAATGACTTGCTCCCTTTACATTGATATATCTGGATTAGCTTTCGTCAGTGACTTGCTCCTTTTACATTGATATATCTGGATTGTCTTTCGTCAATGACTTGCTCCATTTACATTGATATATCTAGACTAGCTTTCGTCAATGACTTGCTCCTTTTACATTGATATATCTGGATTGTCTTTCGTCAATGACTTGCTCCATTTACATGATATATCTAGACTAGCTTTCGTCAATGACTTGCTCCTTTTACATTGATATATCTGGATTGTCTTTCGTCAATGACTTGCTCCATTTACATTGATATATCTAGACTAGCTTTCGTCAATGACTTGTTCCCTTTACATTGATATATCCGGATTAGCTTTCGTAAATGACTTGCTCCTTTTACATTGATATATCTGGGTCAGCTTTCGTTAATGACTTGCTCCATTTACATTGATATATCTGGATTAGCTTTCGTCAATGACTTGCTCCCTTCACATTGATATATCTGGTTTAGCTTTCGTCAATGACTTGCTCCCTTTACATGGATATATCTGGATTAGCTTTCGTCAATGACTTGCTCCATTTACATTGATATATCTGGATTAGCTTTCGTCAATGACTTGCTCCCTTTACATGGATATATCTGGATTAGCTTTCGTCAATGATTTGCCCCCTTTACATTGATATATCTGGATTAGCTTTCGTCAATGACTTGCTCCCTTCACATTGATATATCCGGATTAGCTTTCGTCAAGGACTTGCTCCCTTTACATTGATATATCTGGATTAGCTTTCGTCAATGACTTGCTCCCTTTACATTGATATATCTGGATTAGCTTTCGTCAATGATTTGCCCCCTTTACATTGATATATCTGGATTAGCTTTCGTCAATGACTTGCTCCCTTCACATTGATATATCTGGTTTAGCTTTCGTCAATGACTTGCTCCCTTTACATTGATATATCTGGATTAGCTTTCGTCAGTGACTTGCTCCTTTTACATTGATATATCTGGATTGTCTTTCGTCAATGACTTGCTCCATTTACATTGATATATCTAGATTAGCTTTCGTCAATGACTTGCTCCTTTTACATTGATATATCTGGATTAGCTTTCGTCAATGACTTGCTCCCTTTACATTGATATATCTGGTTTAGCTTTCGTCAATGACTTGTTCCCTTTACATTGATATATCCGGATTAGCTTTCGTAAATGACTTGCTCCTTTTACATTGATATATCTGGATTAGCTTTCGTCAATGACTTGCTCCTTTTACATTGATATATCTGGGTCAGCTTTCGTTAATGACTTGCTCCATTTACATTGATATATCTGGATTAGCTTTCGTCAATGACTTGCTCCCTTCACATTGATATATCTGGTTTAGCTTTCGTCAATGACTTGCTCCCTTTACACGGATATATCTGGATTAGCTTTCGTCAATGACTTGCTCCATTTACATTGATATATCTGGATTAGCTTTCGTCAAGGACTTGCTCCCTTTACATTGATATATCTGGATTAGCTTTCGTCAATGATTTGCTCCCTTCACATTGATATATCCGGATTAGCTTTCCTCAATGTTTTTCTCCCTTTACATTGATTTATCTGGATTGGCTTTCGTCAAGGACTTGCTCCCTTTACATTGATATATCTGGATTGGCTTTCGTCAATGACGGACTCCTTTTACATTGATATATCTGGATTAGCTTTCGTCAAGAACTTGCTCCCTTTACATTGATATATCTGGCTTAGCTTTCGTAAATGACTTGCTCCCTTCACATTGATATATCTGGATTAGCTTTCGTCAATGATTTGCTTCCTTTACATTGATATATCTGGATTAGCTTTCGTCAATGACTTGCTCCCTTTCCATTGATATATCTGGGTTAGCTTTCCTCAATGACTTGCTCCCTTCACATTGATATATCTGATTTACCTTTCGTCAATGACTTGCTCCCTTTACATTGGCATATCTGGATTAGCTTCCGTCAAGGACTTGCTCCCTTTCCATTGATATATCTAGATTAGCTTTCGTCAATGATTTGCCCCCTTTACATTGATATATCTGGATTAGCTTTCGTCAATGACTTGCTCCCTTCACATTGATATATCTGGTTTAGCTTTCGTCAATGACTTGCTCCCTTTACATTGATGTATCTGGATTAGCTTTCGTCAATGACTTGCTCCATTTACATTGATATATCTAGATTAGCTTTCGTCAATGACTTGCTCCTTTTACATTGATATATCTGGATTGACTTTCTTCAATGACTGGCTCCCTTTACATTGATATATCTGGATTGGCTTTCGTCAATGACTTGCTCCCTTTACATTGATATATATCAGGATTGGCTTTCGTCTATGACTTGCTCCTTTTACATTGATATATCTGGATTAGCTTTCGTCTATGACTTGCTCCTTTTACATCGATATATCTGGATTAGCTTTCGTCAAGGACTTGCTCCCTTTACATAGATATATCTGGATTAGCTTTCATCAATGACCTGCTCCCTTTACATTGATATACCTGGATTGGCTTTAGTCAATGACTTGCTCCCTTTACATTGATATACCTGGATTGGCTTTAGTCAATGACTTGCTCCCTTTACATTGATATACCTGGATTGGCTTTAGTCAATGACTTGCTCCCTTTACATTGATATACCTGGATTGGCTTTAGTCAACGACTTGCTCCCTTTACATTGATATACCTGGATTGGCTTTAGTCAATGACTTGCTCCCTTTACATTGATATACCTGGATTGGCTTTAGTCAAGGACTTGCTCCCTTTACATTGATATACCTGGATTGGCTTTAGTCAATGACTTGCTCCCTTTACATTAATTTTTGTAGATTAGCTTTCGTTAATGACTTGTTCCCTTTACATTGATATATCTGGATTAGCTTTACTTGCTCCCTTTATTTTTGATATATCTGGATTAGCTTTGCTTGCTCCCTCAACATTGATATATCTGGATTAGCTTTACTTGCTCTCTTTACATTGATATATCTGGATTAGCTTTCGTCTGATTTGTTCCGTTTCCATTGCAAGTCTCTGGATTACAGGGTTCGTACACCTTGGCCATTGTCAATTTCCAGGCCACAGATTCACATTTCCAGACCATCATCAGCTGGAAAAATACTATCCTAGCACTTTAGGCCGGGGAAGCTCTGGAGTCCTATTTGGCTGAAGAAGCATTCTAAGTGATTTCTGAGAAATAAAACTCCAGATTGTCATCTAAATTCAAGGCACTATTTTATATTGATTTTTTCCTTGTAATCAAATATTTTCAGTACATAATTCAGATTACTGGACAAAGAGTTCCATCCATCATAGTAAGCACTGATAGTTTAAGTGTGCGACAAATGGATTTATTTCCATTTAATTAAACAGAAGCCTAAAGCCATTAATCTTACAAACATGTATCAGAGTCGGAGATTGTGATAGGTCATTTAACATGATCTGAAAATAATAAATTTACATGTAATTTTTACATTTTTAAACTGAAACTTACCTTACTGACATATGCGTTCGTGTGCAAACACGGATTAACAAGTGAAGAAATTAAAACAATAGCACAGTTCATTTCCCGCCTAATCACCCACGCCAGCACTCAATCACAATAGATCTCCACTTCTTACGCGTAAATGTGTAAGATCCCAAGCGGGGAGGTCGGGTGGGACCATCACTCTGTCAGTAAGGTAAGTTTCAGTTTAAAAATGTAAAAATTACATGTAAATTTATTATATTTTTTACACAGTGAAACTGACCTTACTGACATATGCGAGAATTCCAAAGCAGGACGGAGGGAAGTCCAAGTGACAGCGACTAATGGCGTGAGGATTAGACGGAAGTCAGCAAGAGACTTCATGCTGGCCATAAAACTTAAATAAGAATAGGCTTCCATAAAGACTCAATAGCGACAGGGTCATATAACGGTATCGTAGACACTGTCCCTATAGTAAGCCCAGACCTCCCAGGCTCATCGGCGCTGACATAATGGAAGTTATATACACGTGTCCCCCCCTTTTTTTAAAAGAAAGTTTTTTATGAGGAAACGTGTTCTTACCATTAAAAACCGATAAAAACACACAGGCCTCTAGTGTCTGTGTGCTGACCCGACCCCGGTGATCTGCTGCGCTGTCACCAGTGGTCCCAAGGAAAATAGGTCGTCCTTGATAAGTGTCATGTCTCTCAAGTAGTATGATGCGAAGGTTGTGTGAGATCTCCAAAAACAAGCCCTCATAATATCAGTTACCGACCTGTTGGTCCACCAAGGCCAGGACGCCCCAAGCGCCCTGATCTCATGTGCAGAGACATCACACAACGCAGCCTGCATCGATGACACTCCATCGTAGGCTAACCTAATAGTTTTGGAGAGCCAAGAAGAGATAGTGTTTTTAGATATCTCTTGTTGGCTCCGGGGACAAAATGGTATAAATAATCGCCTTCGCCCAGCACGTAGTACTTTAGTGCGACTAATATATACAGTAAGGCACGAACCGGACACATAAGGTTGTCCGATTCTAACCCTGAGGAAAGGAAATCAGCTAAAGCTGGAACCCTAAATTCTCTACAAGAAGTGTCGTACAGAGATTGGTTCTTGGCTACAAATTCAGGAATGGTAGTAAGTACCACATAAGTCCATCGAGAATCATGCCTAATTTCCCTAGCATCCAAAGCGTGTAGTTCTGACACGCGAGCCGCTGAAGCCAAGGCTAACAAAAAAACTGTTTTGTAGGATAGGAATTTCAGATCGGCTGTAGTTATGGGTTCGAACGGAGGTTCTGATAAACTCCGTAGAACTAATGCTAAATCCCATTTAGGAAGTTTTGGTACAGAGACAAGCCTGTCAATCCTAAACGATCTAACCAGAGCTGTTAGATTAGGATCAGAGGCAGGATTAACGCCAGTAGACAGGTTAATAATCCTAGATAATGCAGATCTGTAACCATCCACCGTAGATGGAGCAAGACCCTTGTCTTGAAACAGGTGTAACAAGAAATCTGCTATCTGCTGAACAGAGGCAGAACGGGCATCAATGTTTCTTCCAGTACACCACTCATGGAAGACCCTCCACTTCCCTTGATAACAAGCTGATGTGGAGGATCGAGTGGAAGCGACCATTCTTCTCGAAGCTTCCTAGAAAACCCAACCTCAGTGAGCTGATCCTTGAGCACTTGCAAGCGTGCAGATGGAATGCCTGAGGTTTGTGGTGGAAAATTGCTGACTTCGGTTGACGAAGTAGTTCTTCCCAAAGAGGTAGTCGTCTTGGGACGTCTACCAGTAATTCCAGAAGGTCGGGAAACCACGGACGAGCTGGCCACCAAGGGACAATTAGATAAACCACGCATGGATGCGCGCGTATCTTTTGTAGAACTAGAGGCAGGATTGAAGGGGGCGGGTAAGCATACGCTATTAGACCCGTCCAATCCTGCGATAGAGCATCGACTCCCACTGCTAGAGGATCCAGTACAGGGGACATATACAGAGGGAGTTGATGATTCAGGTGAGTAGCGAACAGATCTATCAGCGGTTGTTCCCAAATCTGAGCGATTTGGCGCAGAATGTCTGTGTGAAGCTGCCACTCCGTCGGTATAATCTGATGTTTTCTCGACAGTGCGTCGGCTAGTACATTCAGATGTCCTGGTATGTGTCTGGCACGAAGTATGATATCGTTCTGCCAGCACAGATGGTAGAGTATCTCGGTCTGCTTCAGAAGCTTCGAGGACCGAGTTCCCCCCATCTTGTTGATGTAAGCTAAGACAGTTGTGTTGTCTGTAGCTACCAGAACCGACTGGCCTTTGAGGTCCTGTATCAATAAGAGTATTGCTCGATTGACGGCCATGAACTCTAACACATTGATATGGAGTAACCTCTCCTGCGGAGTCCAATAGCCTGATATCGACTTGGATCCGAGGTGGGCCCCCCATCCTTGCATCGAAGCATCCGTGAATAGCTGATGAGTAGCTTGAAACGGAAGCAGTGTTACACCAGGCATCACGTTGAGAGGGTCCATCCACCATAATAGGTGATGTTTGACTTCCTCTGTGACAGGAATCATGGGATTCCTGTGCCTGTGTGGCCAATGCTGATTTAAATAGATCATTAGTGGCCGTAACTGTAATCGGCCTCGTGGTGTGACATCCTGTGTGGATGTCAGTAGACCGATTATTGATGCAAACTGGATGGCAGTGCGGCAAGAATGTCTGATGAACAGTGGAATGTCGCGACATATCTTGCACCAACGAACTTCCGGTGGCCGAGCAATGACCAATTTGGTGTCGTACGCCACGCCTAGGAAGTTCCGTTGTTGTGACGGTGTTATCTCCGATTTTTCCTCGTGTGGGAGATAACCCAGTAGTTCGAGGATGTGCCATACAAATGTTGTATCGCATCGGAGTTGTATTCTGCACATATTCCTGATAATGGAATCGTCTAGGTAAAAATGATATTTGATACTTCGACTGTGCAGATACGCCGCCACTGGCTGAAATACTCTGGTGAAGACCCAAGGGGAACTGGCTAGACCGAAAGGTAGAACCTGGAATTGGAAACGGCGAGCACCGACCAGGAATCTCAGGTACTTCCGGTAACTTGGATGAATCGGGATATGCAGGTAAGCGTCCCGAAGATCCAAGGAAGTTAACCATTCCCCTTGAACCAGAGCGGTCCTGATGGACCGGAAGGACTCCATCCGAAAGTGAGGGGGTTTCATCAGGAAGTCCTTGTTCAGCCTGCGCAGATTTATTATCATGCGCATTTCCGGTGTATCCTTCTTTGGCACAAGGAAGACCGGAGAATAGAACCCGGGGACCGGTCGTGGACCGGAAGTTCTATTACTGCATGCTTCTGGATAAGTTTGTCCACAGATGCCTGTGTTACCAGAAGGTGTGCCTTCCGTATAGGTATACGGGAGGGCTTGGGAGCAGCAGTAAGGGGTGGATCTATAGTAAATTCTAGGGGGTAACCGTATCGAATAGTACGGATTACCCACGGATCCATCCCCAGTTTTTGCCAATTCCGCCAAAATCCTTGAAGTCGTCCCCCGACCGGGAGACTGGATTTCGGCGGGACCGGAAGTTGAGGCAATTCGTGGTCCCGCCATGTCATGAGATTGACATGGCCCGAATCATCACCGGCCCTGCTGCTTTTTGCCACGACCTTTCCCTTTACCTTTATAGTTGGGATTGGTCTGGCCTTGCTGTTGTGGCATGCGACCCGCCGCTTGAGACTTCCCTTTGGACCGGAAGCGGAAGTAGTCGGCCTAGGTTGCTTGGCTGGTGGACCGGAAGTGTCCGTAGAAATACGTTTTCCTGTCCCCATACCACCCGCTCTAGGCGGAGGATTAGGCTTAGCCTTCTCCACCGTATCCCTTAGAGACGGTATAATGCCATTAAACAACAGCGAAGATGCTGGCGATTGCTCCTTCAAAGTACGAATGACTATATCAGGAGCATGGTTGACAACGGAAGACAAGTAAGCTTGTCGTCTCAGATGAACAACCATCGCAGCATTGAACGCGGCTAAAGCCATTGCATCAGCATTAGCTTTAGCAGCCACGTTCTGAAGATCCGCCAGTAATTGTAGCTCAGGACTACTACTGGCTGCTAACTGCGAACGCGACAACCTGCTCAACACAGTGGATATGGCCGTTAGAAACCAGTCCATGTGAGAGGCTATGGCTACCCCCTGCCGCGCAGCTTCTTCAATAGTAGAAGACTGCTTATCAGTTAGCGGGATCAAGACCTTGGAAGGGACCTTGTTGCCTTTACATATGTCGGCAAGATCAGGTTCCGGTTCCGCGGCCTTAAAGTCATATGCCGAATCATGAATTCCGTACGCTCTAGACGTGGGCTTCTCCACCGGAAGTGGTGCCGAAGCGGAAGCCGGTCTAAAGAGTGCACGTTTTCCCGTTCTTGTAATACGTTCCTGCATTGTTTTAGGCTGGGCTAAAACCGTATCAAGAACGGAACATAAACCATGAATGGCATCTGACGCAGGAAGTGACGACGTCTGCATGGTAGTTGTCGACGGAGCCTCTGCCATAGTATGTAGGCGAGAGGATGTCGGCGGAGGGGGTCGTGACATATTAGGGTACAACTCGTACAGAGCTTCTAGTACCTCTGAATATGAACGTCTCTCCGGATCATGATCACTGTCATTATCCTCAATGGATTGACGTTGCGCGACCCCCTGACGTCTTATCGATGGGTCAGTAGACAAATCAATCGGATCAGACGATACTACCGGAAGCTGTGTCGGAACCGGGGATGGAACCTGAACAGTACCGGAAGCGGAAGTCAAGAGTCGCCGGAACTGATCTAGTTCAGCTGCCTGTTGTTCCATTCTTTGCAGAATAACAGCAGACAGAGAACCATCAATAACCGGAACTCCCGTATTGATTTGTGGACTATTAGAGACCCGCCTATAAGGGGATGCAATAGGCCTAGCCCACTGCATTTCCGGACGAACCGGAAGTCTCAACCCACCGGGGTTTGTCACAACAGGCCTCCTTATAGTGGGACCGGAAGGACGAAAAGTCCTAACCGGAATCCCGGAGTTAACCATACCGGAACCCGCAGGCGACCGGAATTGGCTGACAGGAAGTTGATAATGAGCCCTATATGGGTTTATGACACCCGACCCAGAACCATTCTCAGTCATACCCTGTTGTGACTGGAACAATGCCGTATTGTTTCTATTAACACTCTGAGGTATTAAGTGTGAAACTGGCATTGTTCCTGCAGAACAATGACCTCGATCCCCTGCGTTTGTCAACCCAGAGGTGTTCAATTGCAAGGGATTTAATCCTACCCGGCCTTGCGTGATAACTCCCGTGACTGGGGTATTACGTAAGGTCGTGGAGTTTACTCCTGGTAAGACCATGGATACATTGTCTCTATATCCACCAGAGGTATTGTCTGCTGTGCTGAAATTAACTATACCTGGTATTATACCATAGTTATTTACAGCACCACTTACCATGCCTAAGGCTGCCCCTGGAGCAACAGGGAGTGTCGAAATTGGTTGACGACCAACAAACGACACCTGGGAATTATTAGATATCGGGGTATTCCCAGCGGGAGTCCCCCCAGTGATATCATTCCCAACAGCACATACGGGCGTACTTACAACGTCACCAGTGTTTATGCCCGGAGTCAAAGTGGTCCTCATCTCGTTCGTCTCGATTTCCATGGGGGACACACTTTCGGGAAGATCTAGTTCCACTGTGACCTCGGCTGACTCTCCCGTACCTTCATCTAGGACGGACCCCATTACTTTTACCTGTTTCTTCCTTTTACCTGTGGACAGATCAGAAACAAAAGTACTAGTGCTTGGCGCAATACCTTTATCTAATAAAGAACGTAAAGGGCCCATCCAAGGACTGCCAATCGATGCAGGCTTCTTCGCCGTCCCATTTTCAATAAAATGGGAGGGCGGAGTCATGATATTAGTCTCCGACATTAAACCAGGGGGAAGGGAACCCGCACGAGACCCGGTCATTAAATCTTGAAATAAATCATCGGGCCATTGTTGACACTCCTGACATCTATGGGTACAATCACAAGCAATATTGCCTCGACACGCAAGACAAACAGAATGTAAGTCGGTCGTTGATTTAGACTTCCCACAGACGGAACAGAACATAGAGGCCATTATTTTATCGACAGATATACACAAGAATACTTCCCAACTTGATCTTTTCGTTGCTTTGTAGACTTGTAGATGATGTTATCACTCGTTGTAAACGTAAAATCCTTCCGTAATACGCTGGAGCTTTACACACGATCTTTACAGTAGCTAGCTAAGTAAAGAAGTGGAGATCTATTGTGATTGAGTGCTGGCGTGGGTGATTAGGCGGGAAATGAACTGTGCTATTGTTTTAATTTCTTCACTTGTTAATCCGTGTTTGCACACGAACGCATATGTCAGTAAGGTCAGTTTCACTGTGTAAAAAATATCATCTTTTATGTGGTTCAAAATCCTGTTAAATGCTGGAAATGGAGATAAAACTGGAGAACTCCAATCACTGGTACATTTGAAATAATATGCTTGACATATTTAAATTAATTTATGCAGTGTTTGGCACCACAAAATATATACACCTATCAGGGTACATGTAGGTAATTACATTTTTGAACACCACTGAACGTCAAATGTGTGCTTGCAAGATGTGCATTGAGTGCGATAACAGCTTTTCTCGTCTAATCCAAAGTTTATAAACTGGGTTGGTCAGCCAATGGTCCTGGAACGTTGACTTCCCCATCCTAACTGTGGTCAATGTACCGATACTATCTATCGTACAAACAATCATGCAGAAGAAAAATATTCCCGCACGGAGATACAGAAACAGCTTCATGTCAACCATGTTGTTTGCAAACCAATAGCCCGGATTTTACTGCCTCGTTCTGGGTTATATAACCTCATTTTTGAACTTCCGGTGGCCGACTCCATATTAGGTGCACGGGTAAATCAAAGCCAATCTATATGAGACATATGAATGAGGTACAGAAAACTTAGTTATGGGATAGCTATATCATGGAATACCGACAAAGGTAGACTGGCAGGACTGTGCTGCGCCACACAGCATTATATGGTCACGAACTTGCAGTTATAAAATAAACTTGACGATCTGGGTTTTTTTCAAGGCCATCAGTTAAAATTGATTTTCAAAGCAAATGGGACTGGCTAAATTCCATGCTTTTCAAGGCTTTTCAAGGCTTTCCAGGCCCCGTACAAACCCTGGATTAACTTTCGTTCATGATTTGTTCTATTTCCATGAAAATCTCTAGGTTAACATCTGTCGGTTCGTTCAATATATGTTTAGATCCTTCCTAATTTTTTTTTATTCCCAGGTACTCTGATGGGGTTAACAAACTGCTTTGCCACAATACCTGGTTTTCTGGGACCAATTGTCGTGGGAGTCATAACGAGTGAAAAGGTTTGTAAATATAGGAAGCTTGCAGTATACCAAGTATCCAATCAAAATCAACCAAAGTTTACAGAACCTCTATGATTGGCTAGATTTTCTTACAATTCTCCTCCACCGGCCAATGAAAGTCCTGGATTCCTGTTTGAAAATTCGAACTGACCAATCAAATGCTTTGAAACTTGAAGATATCCCATAATGCCTTGTTGTTTCTATAAAACTCAACAAAGAGGAAACTTGTTTACCATGAACAACACTAATTGAAACATTCCTGGTTCAGAACTATGTGACATTGTGTACAATGTTCTATTTACAATTTCCAGCAACATAGAACAGACCAATCACTTCATGAAATAAACTGCAGAGCGAAGAAACATCATCAATTATGCTTACATTGATGATAATTTGGGCAATTTCAGGTCAAAAAGTCCAGTTGTCATGTTTTAGGAAAGGCAAAAGGGGATTAGTCAAGCTGATTGCTTAGCAATATAAAGGTGCAGGTCCATAAATGTTTTCCAGTATGGTACCTGTTCTTACGAAGTTGGCTCTCATTTGCAAATTGTCCGGTAATCAGTCCATCCGCGCATTTCTCCGGCAAAATAAGGAGAACCATTGACATTAGAACCTTGGTTTTTTGCATGAGCATGCATTAGGGGACTGTTACCAGCAAGTTCTGGGCTGACTTAGTTTTTGATGAAAATTTGACCCTAATCCAGGCATTTTTAGGGACAACGGCTGACTACCGTGAAACCGGAAACCTGCAAAGCCGATGTGCAATGGGCTTAAAACATGCTAAAATGGCGGCCTGCATGGAATTAGTCAAGAAGCATGATGCGAGTTGGAAAATTTAGTCTTTCCACCTGCTGTACACAGGAAATAATCAATTATTTCTTCGATAAATAATAAAAATAAGTCCATTAGAGTGATTTTAAGTAGTTTTGGTTTAGATTTTAGCCGACATTCAGATTGGTTTATCAGTATTTGGGCGCGTGAGTTTGGGCTTTGTCTGGCTTACTATCTGACTTAGGGTGACCCATAAACCTCGAAACCCTACTTCGTAGGTCCCGTGACACTCCCATGTGTTCAGTTGAATTGCCTTATTTGGAACTGAAAAATGTATGGATGCCTTTACCCACTTGAGCCATTTTTTTTAAAACAATACTTCACATTTTCTTTTGCAGCAAACACAAGAACAGTGGCGCATAGTCTTTTACATATCTGGCGGAATTTACTTATTCGGTGCCTTGTTTTTTCTAATCTTCGCCGCGGGCGAGGTACAGCCATGGGCGGATGATAGCATGGTCTTAGAAATTTACCCAGACGTTACAAAACATAAATCAAATCTGTCAGGGGAGATAACTAGTACCAGTATACATCCGCCACCAGTAGCTATCCAATAGCATATACCATGCAATGCTCCGTAAAATAAATTATTGGTTATCATAGTGAATACTTGTATTCTTGTATTCATGTTTTCTACATTCCTTCTAACGGATCAGGGAAAAAAAAAGAATGACAGTGCAATTTCAAAATCACATACATGAGTAACTTGGGATCTGGAATTTGACTGGACAGATCTAACTGTCCAATCAGGCGGTCCATTGTGAAATAGGTGCTGATTGGCTATGCTCTTCCAAAGAGATGATTAAAATACTCAATCATAATCATCTTCAGGGGAAGAGACCTATTAAAAGTGAAATGCAGAGGTTTTTGTTATTCTACTTTTTATATTTTACATAGGTTGAATGATGAGACATATCGGTGTATCTACTTCAATTGGTTTAATTTGAAGTATTTTATATTCTGGAATATCTTAAAAAGTCTGTACCTCAAGTCCAGCTGAATTCAGATCTGCAAACCGTCATCACTTATCTTTCCACGACTGTGACATCAAGTGAGACCATGCGGTCACATGGAGACTGAACATAACGAGTATTGATGTCTGGCCAGGCGGTCTGTTGAGACGTCACAAACTAGCATCAAATCAGGGCAGAAAATCGACCATAGAGGTCCATGTCCCTCACCAGCAGCAGAACCAGTTATCAGGTTAGGGCAATCTCGCCCTCTAAAATGATGGTAAAAAGGGTTGTTTTTGCACAATAACTTATGATTCCTAATTACCCAACGATTCAAAACTTCAGGCGCATTAATTTATTCGTTTTTCCATGTCCTAAAATTAATTTGCCATTTGAAAAACCAGGCAACTTTGTTTAAACAGTGCGACAGATGTCTGTCCTATTATTATGCAAATTAAATAGATGACAATTTATTTTTTGCTACTATTTGAAGCGGATATATATATCTGTGTGCGCTTCAGGAGGAATTGCTGTATTCATTATGTGAACTGAATTATTCAGCAAAAAAGACCCTTTTTTATCTCCATTTTAGAGAGTGGATTTGCCCTAACCTGTTATGGTGGAAATGTAATCCACTATAACTGGTGCTGCTGCTGCGGGATATGTGAACCAATCCACCATAACTGGTGCTGCTGCTGTGGGGAATGTTGACCTCTATGGTCGATTTTTTTTTTGGTCGATATCCCATATTAATGATTAAGCGTATGATTTATGAAAATGGAGATCTGCTATCTAAACTGTCCTCTGACTGATGTCAAGGCACTCTCCAAGTTTGAAGTCCATCAGTTCAATATCTCTCGAGTTATCTGTCAGAAAAGACATGTGTAAATGGCTGACGGTGGTCATCTTGCCGTGGATTATGCAGGAAATTGAAATGCAATCCTAACCATCCTGTCACCGATGTCAAGCCAGTTTGAAATCGATCAGTTCAATCATTCTCGATTTATTGCCACGACAAGATCCAAGTGTTAAGATGGCTGATAGTGACCATCTTGAATTACAGAGGTAACTGAGAAGCAATCCCAACTATCCGCTCATTGATGTCAAGGCACTCTCCAAGCTTGAAGTCGATTGGTTCAATAGTTTTTGAGTTATTGGTTGGATAAGAAATGTGTAAAGATCTAACTGCTGACAATGCAATATGGTTGATGGCGGAGAACTTGGATTACAAAGATAATTCAAAAGCAATCAGAACTATCCTGCCACCGATGCCGAGGCAGTTTCCAAGTTTGAAATCAATCGGTTCTATAGTTCTCAAGTTATTGGTCAGACAAGAAATATCTAAAGATCTAATGGCTGACAATCCAAGATGGTTGATGCTGGCCATCTTGGATTACACAGATAAGGGAACTTCTTGAAATTAGGGCATGAGTTCCTTGAATGGAATGGTATATGCCGGTTATCCAAATGGGATAACCTACGCCCAGTGTAGTGTTCTGATCAGCATGGGTAGGAGTTCTAATTGGAATGGCATATGCCA
>JAVTVY010011361.1:0-51634 GCA_036873755.1 Hanleya hanleyi
GGTCAAGGGGCTAAAATTACTGATAAAAAAGATGAGCAAAACCAAACTGAATGATATAACTTAAATTTCATAATTGTGTTACGGAATTACATTTCATTAACAATTCCTTGAAATTGATGTGGAACATTACTTTTATCAGAAATAACATTTGTAAGTTTTATGCTTTGTGATTTCCATGCCGGAATTATCTCTGGAGACACTTGCATGTATTTGCTGTGTATATACAATACTGTAGTTGCCGTCATGGCAGTAGGAAATCCTCAATCATAGTGTCTTTTCTTGAAGTTAATCCTAGGAGGCAATTCAGTTGTTCGTGATTGGATCATCGCCCATTGCCTGTCTTCAATCTAAGATAATTTTGTCTTCTTTCAGATGAGGACTCGAGTGAAGAATTGGAAGCTCCAGCAAAAATGAGACTTTAGTATACCAAGTCTGGCTGACTCCTAACACTTAGCACTCAAACGACTGGTGCTATTCCTGGTGTCTGCATTTGTGATCCTGGTGATAAATCGGTATACTTTGCCACCTAAGGGTATTTTGGTGTCGTTCGTAACACAAGCGAGAGGAGAGATGCTTTGAAATATTACGCAATGACCACACACGCATGGCAAGGGACAGAAATAATAGAATACTAACTCACTTAAACGAAATTTTCAGAACAATGATTGGAAAGTTCCCATCACAATCGCATATACTTGTTTCTTCCATAATACATCGCAGCGGTGCAGTGAAATGTCAAGATGTCGTTCCGTAAATAACCTAATGTTATGTTTCATCAAGTTGTTGTTCTAACAAATATATGCAAGTTGCAAACAATTCTTCATAGCTCGATGAAGGAGATTCCATGTTAATATTCTTTTGCTGAGTTAGGCGGAAATTGTTATTGTCATTCTTATACATGTAGGTCATCATATCTCTTGAAGTACCATCTAGCTCCAACTGTCTGCTTAACAGATATGGTTGGTGAGGTTTAATAGCCCACAAGGTTGCGAAATAGTATGCGGTTAATCGACATCAACAGACATAACAGAACATTGCATTTCTTACAGCGAACTTTTGCAATTGTACTTTTCTATGGGTCATGCACAGCCCCAGAAATGACTTTGGAGTGAGGAAGAGAAACGGGGTGTGTTGCGAAACTTTGAGAAACATATAACCCTGCAGTAACTTTCAGACAAAAGAGATATTGACCAAAATGGTGGTGTGTTACATATACCATGCTTCAAGCAGCTTGTTTGAAGTCTTTCTGTTCACTGTTCGAGTGTTTTCTGCAAGGCCTTGCATTTTGATGGGGCTGATCAGTCCAGGCCCTGCGATAGGTCATCTGAGTAATTTTCACGGAGCTTAATTACCAGCCCAGTAAAAAGTTGCTGTGCATGTGGTTTTCAGAGACAGATTCAGGTAAACTGTCATTCATGATCCAGGGCAATAAATCAGCCTGTGCCATTTTCGCAAGGCCTGTTGTGGTAACAAATTTGCTGTTGAAGTTAAAGAACTCTGTGTTAAAGTGTTGAATTCTCTGAATAAACAAAATGTTTTCATAAATATTGGTGTTAACTCATCTGTCCAGTGGGTGAAAATTGGGCACAGTTTAGGGAAGAGAGGGTTTGAAACATACTTTTTCGTCTATCATGCAGTATTATTATTTTTCCATTATTCCGGTATGTCCTCAATTGTTGCTGTCAGCATGTCTAAACTTAATTGCTATATCATGCTCTCCTGTTGCTAAGTTGCTCCTGTTCATGCATTGCTAGTTGAAACGATGATTTCAAGTTGATCGCACCTACTTTTGTTCACCCATAGTGGTATGTCCCCAGTTAAATAGTCCTGTCCAAGTTTGCCCTTTTGGTGAGGGTGAATTGGATTTGTCGCTTTCAACAATTTTTGTTTTTCCACAACGGTGCACTATATGTGTGCTCTCTTTACTGCTGAAATTCTTTTACATCATTTTCAATCAATAATACTGAATTCAAGACATGACTACATTTAAGTTATTAGCAACCATTTAAGGTCATAGCTGGGATAATTGTTCTCGCTCGGTTTGTATCGTAGGAGATGTGTCCTGAATAGTAGTCTAAAACCCTCGTTACACCAGATTGCAATATGGAACACTCAATTGAGGATATATCTCCTCACATGGGTAGCATCAGCAACCATTTGAGGACATAGGCGTAGCTAACATTTATGGAATGCGCGGTCTCTTGACTGGTGAAACGCTTGACACCAGCTTCCAAGTAACAATACCCAATTGAGGACAGCTACATTGCGCTACAATTCCCAATTGAGGACAGCTATGGAGCTACGTTTCGTAACTTGTGTCTAATTCCGCATAACCCGGGGCTAGGGGCCGTATGAACCCATGTACTTCAAGATCCTCATAGTACTCATATGAACAGTCACATTCAAAGTGTGACTGAGATACATCATTCTCTAGATGACTAATACCGTTATATGTAATATGGAATAGGTCTTTGGATTATGGACGCGGATATTCGCTAATGGACGATGGCTGGATTGCCAATGACGGACTATAGACACTTGTAACATGTACGTGTTTGCAAGAATGAATATTTTGAATGTATGTTTATTAAGCAATCATTTGGGGACATGGGTGAGCAAAATGTCCTCGTTTTGAAGGTTCATTTCGTATGGAATATGTCCTCTGTCGACTAGTGAAACACTTATTACACCAACTTCCAATTACCGGCTTGAATGATCTGAAACCATTTCAGCAAATGAAGAAAGCTATGTTATTTTCCTCGTTTCCAAGGTTTATAGCGTACCGAATACATCCTGAATGCGACGTTAAATCCTAATTCTCTCTCTCTCTCTCCGAATACATCCTCGGTAGTATATAAAAGCTAAATTGGGTCGTATTTATGCAAATGAGATGACGTCATCGATGACGTCACAGATCTCTCATCCAATCAGAAGCCGGCAATCTTCGGTAATGTTCGGTCATCTCCGGCAATGTCCGGCCCTCTCCAGGACAATAGATAGCCTTTATCTGCCCTTCCGAAGCATCCATGGCCTGTACAGGGTTCCCCGAAAATATTTGCATCTATTTGCCCATGTTAAATGGCAAGTGGGGAACCCTCAGTTTTCCCATACAATGAAAGGGTCCTAGTGGGAATTGAACCCGGGTCACTTTATCAAGAGGCATACACGTTATCCATTAGGCTACGAGTCATATGATGCAAACCAAGGTTGAAAATAGCATATATATGTCTACTATATGGCCCATACTGGCACACTGGCCAATGTTGAACCTAATGGGAAAAGTACTCCTGGTCATTGTAGTATGGGCTGTTCGGTTTTGTTTTTCACATCTCAACACCTAGAACACGATGGGCAGAGTCCCGAAGCGATTGGTTGAAAATTTTTTTTAAAAGTCACTGTGCGCATGCGTAGTGGGTAAATAGCGCTGGGAGGGCGTTTTGGGGGCCAGAGGGGTCCCTAGACGGCCGATTGAGTCGAGTGAGGTGTCATTGTAAACCACACGTGAGGGAGCATCCAGCGGTCTGAATGAAACGTGGAACTGACATCATTCTGCGCATGCGCAGTAAACAAAGGGTATGGAAATACACGTTTTGGGGTCTAGGTGGGCCACTGTTGTGCCAATTGAGTTGAGTGAGGTATGATTGTAAAGCACACGTGAGGGAGATGCAATCGGCTCAATAGCGGCCCACCTAAACCCCAAAACGTTTATTTCCATACACTTTGTCTACTGCGCATGCGCAGAATGACGTCAGTTTTACGTTACACCCATCCCGTCGGATGCTCCCTCACGTATGCTTTACATTGATACCTCACTTGATGCAATAGGCCCAGTAGTGGTCCACCTGGACCCCAAAACGTGTATTTACAATCATACCTGGGCCCATGATTTCTGATTTCTGTGAATTCATGTGACGCAGTCAGTATGTCGGCACCTCTTCCTACTTCCCTTATATGTGTTGTAATTTCGATAAACTTTGTCTATTGAATTGAATTGATTTTTTTTATTCACCAACCGAGAAATTGATAACAAATTAACACATGATGTAATGATATATACACAGATGTCGATAAAGAAGAAGGATATGGTGATCGGCGGGAGAAAACCCCAGGGGGCTTGTGGTATCCCAGCATAATACAAAAGGCATATACATTTACAAGAGACGTCAATTTATGTTTGTGAGATGTTGAGTAATGAAAAGTAATTATCAGAAAGTGCGGTGAATAAAATACAACCATTGGTATATACCATATGTGTTTAATTAAGAGTGTATATGGGTGTAGTGTTATCTGTTTGTAGATGTTGTTTCGCAAGTGTTTTGAATAATGATATGGATGTACATTTTTGTAAGTCGGAGGGTAACTTGTTCCATTCTCTAGGGGCTTTGATTTTAGGTGTGTGATATGAAAAATCAGTTCGGAAGAAGGGCCTATATAATTTATATGAGGAACCCCTGGTAGGATAATTGTGTATGTCAGATAATTTGGTGAAGTACTTATGGAATGGTTTGGGCAACAATGAGCAATGATGGATGAATTTCTGACAGAATTAACATAACATAACGATTAAGTTCTAAGACCGGCAATATTTTGAGGCTGGCAAATAAAGGACTTGAGTGTTCGAATTTATCCGAAAGGGAAATAATTCGAATTGCTGTTTTTTGCAGGAGAATTAGAGGTTTTAAGTGGCTAACATAAGTGTTGCCCCAAATGACATTACAAGATAGATAGGGATAAATGAGTGAGTAGTACAAGATATAAAGGGTTCTTTTGTTTAAGCATTGCTTGACGGAATTAATCATGCCAATGTTTCTCGATATTTTCTTACAGAGTTCGTTGATATGATTTTTCCAATTTAATTTTTCATTCAAGTATACACCGAGAAACTTAAAACAATCAACTCTTTCAATGCCATGCCCCATTAAATGCAACTCCGGCGTGAATGGTACGTTTCTTTTACAGTTGGGTTGGATCAACATGAATTTTGTCTTTTTGATGTTTAATGACAATTTATTACACGAGGACCAGTTATGTAATAAAGTTAGTTCTTGTGACATTATTATGTCAAAGAGGACTTGTGGATTAGCATTGGACAGCGTTGCACTCATGTCATCAGCGAATAGAATGATTTTCAAAATATCTGAGACTAGTATTACATCATTGATATAAATGAGGAATAGTAATGGTCCCAAAATGAAACCTTGAGGGACACCACATGTAATTTGTTCTGCTTTAGATATTGTTCCATTATACGAAACAGACTGCAGACGACCACTTAAATAACTTCTGAACCACACTGAACCACTACTGCGCATGCGCAGAATGACGTCAGTTCCACGTTTCACCCATACCGTCGGATGCTCCCTCATGTGTGCTTTTCAATCATACCTCACTCGACTCAATTGGCCCAATAGTGGCCCACCTAGACCCCAAAACGTGTATTTCCATAACCTTTGTCTACTGCGCTTGCGCAGAATGACGTCAGTTCCACGTTCCATCCAGCCCGCTGGATGCTCCCTCACATGTGCTTTACAATGATACCTCACGCGACTCAACCGGCCCTCTATGGACCCCTCTGGGCCCCAAAACGCCCTCCCAGCGCTATTCATCCACTACGCATGCGCACAGTGACTTTTTCAAAAAATTTCAACCAATCGCTTCGGGACTCTGCCCATCGTGTTCTAGGTGTTGAGATGTGAAAAACAAAACCAAATAGCCCATACTACAATGACCAGGAGTACATTTCCCATTGGGTTCAACATTGGCCAGTGCGCCAGTATGGGCCATATAGTAGACATATATATGCTATTTTCAACCTTGGTTTGTATCATATGACTCGTAGCCTAATGGATAACGCGTCTGCCTCTTGATAAACCGACCCAGGTTGAATTTCTAGGACCCTTTCATTGTATGGGAAAACTGAGGGTTCCCCACTTGCCATTTAACATGGGCAAATAGATGCAAATATTGTCGGGGACCCCTGTACAGGCCATGGATGCTTCGGAAGGGCAGATAAAGGCTATTTATTGTCCCGGAGAGGGCCGGGCGTTGCCGAAGAGGGCCGGACATTGCCGGAGATGATCGAACGTTACCGGAGATTGCCGAAGATTTGCCGGCTTCTGATTGGATGAGAGCTCTCATTTGCATAAATACGATCCAATTTAGCTTTTTACTACTACTATCCTCGTCATCGGTTAAACACTTCCACACTAGCAGTAAATAAAGGGTATCCAATTGAGGACATAACCACACACACATTCGAATAAGTAGCAATTATTTGAGGACATATTCATCGCTGTGCTGTCTCCGTTTTGAAGGTTTATATCGTGTGGCGTGTGTCCTCTCTTGACCAGTTAAACCCGTTTCATACCAGCTTTCAATAAAGAATACCCAGTTCGACAGCTACACACACGTGAAGAAGTGACAGCCATGTGAAAATCATACTGGTAAAACAACTTTAAAGGTGTAAAATAACAGATTCGTAGCCATTCATCAACTATTCATGCACATAAATACAAATTTTGAGGAACTGTTGATATGTCCTTCTTTGGACAGAAGGAAATGTGTTCTGTCACACAGGAGTGAAATGTCCTCTTTTGTTATATCTTTACTGCCGTCAAAACACTAGTTGTCGAGGTCGGTCACTATCGTATGTAATGTGTCCTGTTGATTGTTAAAACACTCTCCACACAAGCTTTCAGCAAAGAATACCCAATTGAGGACATGGCTTCATGTGTTCATTAAGCAACCATTTAAGGACATAGACATATATTAGGCGAATGTCCTCGTTTTGAAGGGTTCATTTCGTATGGAATATGTCCCCTATCAACAATGAAACATTTATTACAACAACTTCCAATTACCGGCTTGAATGATCTGCAACCATTTGAGCACATGAAGAAAGCTGACGTTATTTTCCTCATTTTAAAGGTTCACAGCGTACGAAATACATCCTCGTCATCGGGTAAACACTTCCACACTAGCGAGTAATAAAGGGTACCCAATTGAGGACATAACCACACACACATTCGAATAATTCGCAATCATTTGAGGACATATTCATCGCTGTCTTGTCCCCGTTTTGAAGGTTTATATCGAGTGGCGTGTGTCCTCTCTTGACCAGTTAAACCCGTTTTATACCAGCTTTCAATAAATAATACCCAATTGAGGACGGCTACACACACGTGAAGAAGTGACAGCCATGTGAAAATCATACTGGTAAAACAACTTTAAATGTGTACAATAACAGATTCGTAGCCATTCATCAACTTTTCATGCACATAAATACAAATTTTGAGGAACTGTTGATATGTCCTTCTTTGGACAGAAGGAAATATGTTCTGTCACACAGGAGTGAAATGTCCTCTTTTGTTATATCTTTACCTCCGTCAAAATACTAGTTGTCGAGGTCGGTCACTATCGTATGTAATGTGTCCTCTTGATTGTTAAAACACTCTCCACACTTGTAAGCTTTCAGCAAAGAATACCCAATTGAGGACATGGCTTCATGTGTTCATTAAGCAACCATTTAAGGACATAGACATAGATTAGGCGAATGTCCTCGTTTTGAAGGGTTCATTTCGTATGGAATATGTCCCCTATCAACAACGAAACATTTATTACACCAACTTCCAATTACCGGCTTGAATGATCTGCAACCATTTGAGCACATGAAGAAAGCTGACGTTATTTTCCTCGTTTTAAAGGTTTACAGCGTGCGAAATACATCCTCGTCATCGGGTACACACTTCCACACTAGCGATTAATAAAGGGTACCCAATTGAGGACATAACCACACACACATTCGAATAATTCGCAATCATTTGAGGACATATTCATCGCTGTCTTGTCCCCGTTTTGAAGGTTTATATCGAGTGGCGTGTGTCCTCTCTTGACCAGTTAAACCCGTTTTATACCAGCTTTCAATAAATAATACCCAATTGAGGACGGCTACACACACGTGAAGAAGTGACAGCCATGTGCAAATCATACTGGTAAAACAAACTTTAAATGTGTACAATAACAGATTCGTAGCCATTCATCAACTTTTCATGCACATAAATACAAATTTTGAGAAACTGTTGATATGTCCTTCTTTGGACAGAAGGAAATGTGTTCTGCACACAGGAGTGAAATGTCCTTTTTTGTTATCTTTTTATTGCCGTGAAAAACACTAGTTGTGGAGGTCGGCCACTATAGTATGTATGTGTCCTCTTGATTGATAAAACACGGTCGACACAAGCTCTCAGCAAAGAATACCCAATTGAGGATATGGCTTTATGTGTTCATTAAGCAACCATTTGAGGACATAGACATAGCTTAGGTTAATGTCCTCGTTTTGAAGGGTTCATTTCGTATGGAATCTGTCCCCTATCGACTAATGAAACACTTCTTACACTAACTTTCAACTACCGGCTTGAATGATCTCCAACCGTTTGAAGAAAGCTGATGTTATTTTCCTCGTTTTAAAGATTTATAGAGTACGGAATACATCCTCGTCATCGGGTAAACACTTCCACACTAGCGTCAGATAAAGGTACCCAATTGAGGACATAACCACACACACATTCAAATAATTAACCATTATTTGAGGACATATTCATCGCTGTCTTGTCCCCGTTTTGAAGGTTTATATCGTGTGGCGTGTGTCCTTTCTTGACCAGTTAAACCCGTTTTATATTGGATTTCAATAAAGAATACCCAATTGAGGACAGCTACACACAAGAAGGGACAACCATGTGAAATACATACTAGTAAAACAACTTAAAAGGTGTAAAAGAACATAATCGTAGCCATTCATCAACATTTCGGGCACATAAATGCCTTCTTGTGAAATGTCCTACTTTGGACAGAAACAAAATGTGTTCTGTCACACAGGTGTGAAATGTCCTCTTTTGCTATTTGTCATACGGCCGTCTAAAAAACGAGTTTTCGAGGTCGGTCACGTGCACAATCGATATATTACGCTGTTACTTGCAACTCTTCAGAACATGAGCCCTGGACAACAGCTTGGAGAGAAGTCCATCATTGGGGGGATTTGGATTTGGGGCGAAACCTGAGCCACGGGCGCCGGGGTCAAATGTCAGTTCCGGTCACGTGAACGGAAGCGGAAGTGACCTCACAGAGGTTATATGCAAATGTCACTTCCGAGCTCTGAGCTCCACAGGCTTTGAGCTCCAAGAGCTCCGATCCAAGAAACACACCCGCAAGCACACACATACACACACACACGCAGAGGCATACATACACACGCACATACACACGCTGCGCATGCCTGCGATGACGTCATTTCCGAGCTCTGAGCTCCGCAAGCTTTGAGCTCCGAGAGCTCCGATCCAAGAGCTCTGCCACACGGGGGCTACCACCACCACCACCACCGGGCGTTGACGCCCGTCAACGCCCGGTGGTGGCGTTGCTGGCGTTGGTGGTGGCGTTGGTGGCGTTGGTGGTGGCGTTGGTGGTGGTGTTGGTGGTGTGTGGCGGTGGTGTTGGTGGAGTTGGTGGTGGTGTGTGTGGTGGTGAGTCTTTAAATATGGGAATGAACAGGTATCCCAGTATATGGGTCTATATGGGGCTATAGACAGACCTCGAACTTTTTTCAAAAATTTCACCGTTTCGTGCCGGGACACTTCCTATCATGTTTGTCTTGACGAGACTAAGAAAACAAATCCAAACAACCATACCGCGAATGTATAGAAGTAGGTTTCCCAGTGGGACAAACATTGGTCCTATACCCCCCAGTATGGGACTATATGGGTCTATATGGGTCTCGGTGACTTTTTTTCAAAAATTTCACCGTTTCGTGCTGGGACACTTCCTATCATGTTTGTCTTGACGAGACTAAGAAAACAAATCCAAACAACCATACCGCAAATGTATAGAAGTAGGTTTCCCAGTGGGACAAACATTGATCCTATACCCCCAGTATGGGACTATATGGGTCTATATGGGTCTCCCTGAACTTTTTTCAAAAATTTCACCGTTTCGTGCTGGGAACTTTCTATCATGTTTGTCTTGACGAGACTAAGAAAACAAATCCAAACAACCATACCGCAAATGTATAGAAGTAGGTTTCCAGTGGGACAAACATTGGTCCTATACCCCCAGTATGGGATTATATGGGTCTATATGGGCTATAGACAGACCTCGAACTTTTTTCAAAAATTTCACCGTTTCGTGCCGGGACACTTCCTATCATGTTTGTCTTGACGAGACTAAGAAAACAAATCCAAACAACCATACCGCAAATGTATAGAAGTAGGTTTCCCAGTGGGACAAACATTGGTCCTATACCCCTAGTATGGGACTATATCGGGGTGTGGGTGAAAGGGGCGTGACCTTTGGACATGTCTAGACTTGTATGTCTAGACTTGTATGGGATTATATGGGTCTATATGGGCTATAGACAGACCTCGAACTTTTTTCAAAAATTTCACCGTTTCGTGCCGGGACACTTCCTATCATGTTTGTCTTGACGAGACTAAGAAAACAAATCCAAACAACCATACCGCGAATGTATAGAAGTAGGTTTCCCAGTGGGACAAACATTGGTCCTATACCCCCCAGTATGGGACTATATGGGTCTATATGGGTCTCGGTGACTTTTTTCAAAAATTTCACCGTTTCGTGCTGGGACACTTCCTATCATGTTTGTCTTGACGAGACTAAGAAAACAAATCCAAACAACCATACCGCAAATGTATAGAAGTAGGTTTCCCAGTGGGACAAACATTGATCCTATACCCCCAGTATGGGACTATATGGGTCTATATGGGTCTCCCTGAACTTTTTTCAAAAATTTCACCGTTTCGTGCTGGGAAACTTTCTATCATGTTTGTCTTGACGAGACTAAGAAAACAAATCCAAACAACCATACCGCAAATGTATAGAAGTAGGTTTCCAGTGGGACAAACATTGGTCCTATACCCCCAGTATGGGATTATATGGGTCTATATGGGCTATAGACAGACCTCGAACTTTTTTCAAAAATTTCACCGTTTCGTGCCGGGACACTTCCTATCATGTTTGTCTTGACGAGACTAAGAAAACAAATCCAAACAACCATACCGCAAATGTATAGAAGTAGGTTTCCCAGTGGGACAAACATTGGTCCTATACCCCTAGTATGGGACTATATCGGGGTGTGGGTGAAAGGGGCGTGACCTTTGGACATGTCTAGACTTGTCTGTGTCTTTGGGAAAATGGCGGATAATGGCGGCTAATGGCGGCTAATGGCGGAAAGACCTGACCGCCATTGTGAGAAAATGACAGATAATGGCGGATAATGGCGGCTAATGGCGGAAAGACCTGACCGCCATGGGAAAATGGCGGATAATGGCGGCTAATGGCGGAAAGACCTGACGGAGAGACGAATGCCACTGGTGATGCGATCACGGAGAGCCCGCCTATACCCACAGTTCAGAAGAGCCTAGATATCCAGTCGGTCCCTAGCATTACTGTTCCCTGTCATACGCCTGACAACAACGAACCTTTTCTAGAAGATGCGGTGGATGTTCCCAGCGAACTCTTACCCGAAGATCATCCAGTGAGTGAGATGTATCGACGCCATTGGTCCATGATCCGACACTGTTTCCACCGTCATCGCCCTATATTGGACTTGTACAATTTCCGACTGACTGGCCTCACCCGTCTACGCAGCTGCGTGGAAGCCATCTTCAATGACCAACCTACGTCCTTCACATTAAATGTAGCATTTGGGTACATCTTATGCCATAAGATGACGGGTGAATTGCGCTATTTCTATTCCAGTGCCATCAACCCAGTGTACGACCATCCTTTCACAATTACCAATCGGGCGTCGCTAGAGACGATGCTGGCCCAACTGGACACTGTGGAGCCCTTGGAATGGGCCTATGAACAGCGCTCCAACACCAAGTGGATAGTGGAGATAATGACCAATGTTACGTTCTTCGTGGTTAAACTGACCACCACCCCCATCGGATGAAAGTATTCACCCATGCACTGATAGATACTAAGAATGCGCAAACAACTATCTGAGGATATGTTGCCTCAACGGTATCATGGCCTGCCCGACGATGATTAGAATAAACGGTTCAGATGGCACTTTCTGAAATGGAGACTTCTGATTGGACAAGAATACATCTAACGGACAGGAACGAATATGAAACATGCAAATGGTGGCCTCTGATTGGATAAGAATCTTCTTGAATTGTAAATATACCCAACGCGGCTCCCCCAGCGTGGGTATGATCTAACATTGGGGAGAATAAACTATATGAAAAAAACTTCTTGTTGTTGTTGTTCTCTCATGTGTCATCCTTGTTGTTGTTGCTGTTGTTGTTCTCTCTCCGGTCTATATCAGGGCGTTATGTTAGAGTATTAAGGTGTAGCGACGGGCGTTGACGGGCGTCACTGCATTTCGAAGAATTAGTGACAATTCCATGGAATATCAGAGCTTCTGAGCTATTTCACCAGGGCGTTGAAGCATTAAGAATGGCGTTGGTGGGCGTTGGTACAAGATGACACTTCCCACGACGCATTCGCACCGCGGATGGTCCATCTCTACGCCAAATAACATCCTTCACTGCTAAAAAATGCCCACTTTCGCTACTACTCGTACTGATGACGTCACCAATGACGTCACAGATGCTGTGGATATCCCTCAAATTGGGCCTACACCCCGAGAGCTACAACATGACACCTACCATGACGCATTCGCACCGCGAATGGTCCATCTCTACACCAAATAACATCCTTCACTGCCCCAAAAGGCTCACTTTCGCTACTACTCCTACTGATGACGTCACAGATGCTGTGGACAGCCATCAAATCGGGGTTTGCACCCCGAGAACTACAAGATGACACCTCCCACGACGCATTCGGACTGAGAATGGCCCCTCTCTACCCAAAATACGTTCCTGCACTGCCCCAAAATGCTCACTTTCGCTACTACTCGTATTGATGACGTTACCGATGGCGTCACAGATGACGCGAACATCCCTCAAATCGGGGTCTACGCCCCGAGAACTACAAGATGAAACCTCCCACGACGCATTCGGGCTGAGAATGGAGCATCTCTACCCCAAATACCTTCCTTCACTGCCCCAAAATATCCACTTTCGCTACTACTCGTGCTGATGACGTCATCGATAACGTCACAGATGACGGGAACATCCCTCAAATCGGAATGTACACCCAGAGAACTACAAAATGACACCTGCCAGGACGCATTCGGACCAAGGATTGTCCATCTCGACCCCAAACTCACCTCAACACACCTCCAAAATGGCCACTTTACTTACTACAACCAACTGCGCATGCGCAGATTGACGCGACTTGCACTTAAAAACACACCATTCTGACTCTAGCCCACACAAGCTTCACTTTGACACCTTCCACGACCCATTCGGACTCATAGCGGTCCATCTCTACCCCAAACACACACCCACATACCCCAAAAATGCCTGCTTTCTCTACTACGGCCAGGCTGCGCATGCGTAGATTGACGCGACTTGCATTTAAAAACACGCCATTCTGACTCTACCCCAAACAAGCTTCACATTGATACCTCACACGACCCATTCGAACCGTGAATAGCCCATCTCTAACCCAAACACACACACACACACCCCAACAATGCCTGCTTTCTCTACTACGGCCAGGCTGCGCATGCGCAGACTATTGAACACGAACGAACCATTAGTGTAGTCAAGTGCTCCTGCATGAGAGCTTCATTATAAGACCTCATACGACACCATTGGACCATTAGTGGCCCACCTAGACCCCAACACGTCCACCCAGTATGGATTTATACATACATTGGGCTTATATCCCAGTATATGGGTCTATATGGGTCTATATGGGGCTATAGACAGACCTTGAACTTTTTTCAAAAATTTCACCGTTTCGTGCCGGGACACTTCCTATCATGTTTGTCTTGACGAGACTAAGAAAACAAATCCAAACAACCATACCACAAATGTATAGAAGTAGGTTTCCCAGTGGGACAAACATTGGTCCTATACCCCAGTATGGGACTATATGGGTCTATATGGGTCTCGGTGACTTTTTCCAAAAATTTCACCGTTTCGTGCCGGGACACTTCCTATCATGTTTGTCTTGACGAGACTAAGAAAACAAATCCAAACAACCATACCGCGAATGTATAGAAGTAGGTTTCCCAGTGGGACAAACATTGGTCCTATACCCCAGTATGGGACTATATGGGTCTATATGGGGCTCCTCGAACTTTTTCCAAAAATTTCACCGTTTCGCTCCGCGACACTTCCTATGGTGTTCTAAATGACGAGACTAAGAAAACAAATCCAAACAACCATACCGCAAATGTATAGAAGTAGGTTTCCCAGTGGGACAAACATTGGTCCTATACCCCTAGCATGGGACCATATGGGTCTCCCTGAACTTTTTCCAAAAATTTCAACGATTCGCTCCGCGACACTTCCTATCATGTTTGCCTTGACGAGACTAAGAAAACGAGACCCCACAACCTATACCGCAAATGTCGAGAAGTAGGTTTCCCAGGATGGTCCTATACCCACCCATACCCCATATAGGCATTTTCCCGTAATTTAGGATAAAGTCCGTGTTCCGTATTTTTTCAGGAAAAATTTTACATACACCCACCCTGGAACTAGGGGGAGATAACTCTATTGATAGGCAAGCCCCGTTAAGCCCGGCGACCTATATACCTCCCATACCCCATATAGGCATTTTGCCGCATTTTTCGATAAAATCCGTGTTCCGTTTTTTTTCAGGAAAAATATTACATGCACCCACCCATGACTGGATGCCCCCTCACATAGGCTTCACATTGATACCTCATACAACTTGATCGGACCATTAGGGGCTCCCCTAGATCCCAAAACGTCTATTTCCATAGCCTTTTCCCACAATTCCCTGTCTGCGCATGCGTAGAATGGTGACAACGCTCGAGCCACTAGGCCAGTCAGATGCCCCCTCACATAGGCTTCACATGGATACCTCATACATCTCCATCGGCCCATTAGGGGCTCCCCTAGATCCCAAAACGTCTATTTCCATACCCTTTTTCCACAATTCCCTGTATGGGCATGCGCAGAATGGTGACAACGCCCGAGCCGCTAGTCCAGTCAAATGCCCCTTGACGAATGCTTCACATGGATACCTCATATGACCCCATTGGACCATTAGTGGCTCCCCTAGCTCCAAAACGTCTATTTTCATACCCTTTGGCCACCGCGCATGCGCAGAATGCCGATATTTCAACCCCACACCCAGCCCATCACATGCCCCTTCACGAATGCTTCACTTTGATACCTCATATGACCCCATTGGACCATTAATGGCGCCCCTAGCTCCAAAACGTCTATTTTCATACCCTTTGGCCACCGCGCATGCGCAGAATGCCGATATTTCAACCCCACACCCAGCCCATCAGAGGCCTCTTCACGAATGCTTCACATTGATACCTCATATGACCCCATTGGACCATTAGTGGCTCCCCTAGCTCCAAAACGTCTATTTTCAAACCCTTTGGCCACCGCGCATGCGCAGAATGCCGATATTTCAACCCCACACCCAGCCCATCAGACGCCCCTTCACGAATGCTTCACTTTGATACCTCATATGACCCCATTGGACCATGCAGCGTATTTCAAGTCTAGGGACTACTTTTTCTCCGCGGAAGCTTTTTCCCGCGACCGCATCACCGCCAGACCGCATCACCGCGGAGAAATACATGCTCCCAAGGTCACGCCCCATTCACCCAGACCGGAAGTGACGTCACCATGGCAACCACGTGCAACCACGTGACCTGCGCAGTAACCTGCGCAGACCGCCCCAATGCCGCCCCATTTTTTTTTCTGCGCATGCGCAGTGAGGCGCTGTTGAGTCGATTTACGCTTACCCTACTACTGTTAACCGTGTAACTGCATGTATTTCATGCCTTCATCGATAATATACAGTGGAACCTCCATCTTTGCGTCGAATTTCACACGCTCATTTTGCTTCTGCTGTTGTAATTTGTCAACGGCATATACATTTGTCTTCATCCATACGTATACTTATATGCCTATTCCCCTGTGTATACAGGTAACAATTCTTTCATGATTTTCAAGAGTTTTTTCGCTTTGATCAGGGGATTTTCGGGGGGAAAATACTCCGTCTGGAAGTAACGTATTTACATGTACCTAGACACAATAGTGACTTTAAAAAAAATCCGAACATAACTTGTTCAATATATGTCTGCTTGTTCAATTCATCCAAAGCTCAAGTGTTCACAGCTTCGGACGATTAACTAAACTGTGTATTAATCGTCGTGTTGGTTTGCTAGCTCCGCGACATCGAATTTGATTTGGGTCACGCATGTATGATTTTAGGGTTCTTACGGGCTCGCCTTTTGCATGTCTCTAAATGACAGCATTTGCTGGATCACGTGCAGACTGACGAATTCAATGAACGCCGCAGAACATTACTGCAGAAATTTGTCAAACAGGGATATACCAACAAATGCATCGATTCAAAGTTTCTCAAATTATGTGATAAATATCGTATACTGACGGCAAAGTACGATGTTAGCGTGAAAATCACTGGAGCTACGTTTCGTAAACTGTGTCTAATTTGGCTTAACCCGGAGCTAGGGACCGTTTAAATGTCATTTGTTTTACATCTCCATGGTGTTCAAATGAACACACACAGATCAAAGCGTGACTGAGATACATACTCTGGAAACGGCTTGAAATTGATTTAGATAAAGAATAATGGTCAGTGATTAGAATGGTATGTACAGAACATCATCAAGTCTTCAGACATCGTTGAAAACTGTTCACCGCTTCTCTCTTGTAGGAAACCAACTTGTCTTTTTATTATTTTTATTTCATACATACATGGAATTGGTGTTTCTGTCATACGAAATAGGTATTTCGATTATTGACTCGAACATTTTTTTTTATCATGCCTTAACTGCAATTGTCGATTTTGACGCTTGTCGTTCAGTTATGCAAAGGCTGTATTTTATATTAATTCATAATATGGATTCAATACTGTATACTATAACTATGTATCTATATGTTCGCTTGTATGTGATTAAGAATAATCTGAACTTCTAATTTTTCTCTTGTTGATCACTCGAGAATTATTTCGAGCACTAATTTCTCACACAGTGGCCTGTACCAAGGCAATTGTATGTGCGTTTTTTCTTGTCACCCGATCTATCAATAAGTACATAAGAAAACAGCGCTCGTGAAAGATGTTGACTCTTTCTTGATTCTCGCGTTATCTTTGGGAGTACTTCTAAGCGTTGAGGTGATCTTCGGTTACATTTGATACTTTCCAATTAACTCGATCATTTTTGTTTTTGAACGAAACACGTTGAATTGCGATATCGTATTTTAGTCGGGAAGAAAGTCTCTTACAACAAAATTATTGGAAAAGTTCGTATCAAGCAATCGCCATTCAATCGTTTGTTTGAAGGACAGGACGTTGTAACGCAAATTTGAAAATCGCGACATCGAGAAATATCGCGATTTTGAACGATATGCGTAAACTCTTCATAAAATTTATTTGAAATGACCCTGGGCATCAAATGTTAGTTCATTTTCTCCACCCTTTAACGGGTCACCCGATTTATGATTGCGTGGCTGGAATCTTGTGCTAAAATTTATTGTGAAATCTGCGTTCCTCTGAAAATGACACAGATTGATGGGCAACGGAAGCACATCAGATGCTCCGTACCTGAGGAAAAAAAAACGATATATCTTCTCTCCCTTGGGCTGCAAAAGAAATCATTGGTGGTATTAGCAATAGCCTTCCTTGATAAACACTGTAAGTATAAAGGACCACAGCTCATGATTAACAGGTTTAATTGACATTTTCACATTTGTAGAATTGGAAAAACTTAATATGTTCTTCGACACAAAACAAACATGCACGAGTGGAACGCAGTGATCGTCCGATTGAACAAAATTCATGCAGTATGCTTTAACATCATTAAATATCCAACAATTCCTTATAGGCATATATGTGTCAACTGTCTACTTTAGGTATTGGCTAAGTACATGGAAATTCGACAAATGATTTTTCAGAGAATGGACTAGCAGCATGAATCAAATGCCAGTTTCCAATCCCGACAGAATTATACAACAGCTGGGAATTGTTTTGACTCCCAATTAATTCCTCCGCCGACACTCTTCTAGACGTCCACGAGCAGTTATATTTCAACAATTTGGTCATTTATTACCTGAATATGGTAGGATTCTGAGGCCCGCCCTCTGTAAATGTCACTCGACAAATATATGTAGGTTTACTGTTTTGGTGGGAAATTTAAGCCGTCGGGCATTACAGGTTTGTTTCTCTGGGTATTACAGCATTTACCAGGCTACCCCATGTTGAGGCATTTACTCCATCAGACGTCCAGGATGCTCATCCATTAACATCAGATGAGTTGTTTGAGCTGATCTGTCATCACAGCTCCCTGACCTAGCGAAACTAAATCCGCTTAAGCCGGTGCTAGGGGCCGTGTGGATACTTCATATTCTCCCCATAAACAGCTGCAATAAAAGCGCGGCTGTGATACTAAGGTTACGTCCGAGAATCCACCGTATTCTCATGTTTGAATGTTAAGTGCCGAGGGATGCTTTCTTGTACAGTCATATGGTTGCTTTCAGTCGCCAGACGTCGTCAATTTTTCCACCTCTTGCATATCGCTCCAATTTATTACCTGTATATGGTAGGATTCAGCTGGTGGACTGTTAGTCCCGGAGGCCTGCCCTCTGTACATGTCACTCGACAAATATATGCAAGTTTATTGTTTTTGTCGAATATTTTAGCCGTACGACCTCGGAAATGACAGGTTAGATTCTCTGTGTATTCTTGCATTTACCGGGTTACCCCATGTTGAGGCGTTTTCTCCATCAGACGTCCAGGAGGCTCATCCATTAACATCAGATGAGTTGTTTGGGCTGAATTGTCATCAAAGCTCCCCGAGCTAGCGTATCTCATTCCACTTAAGCCTGGGCTAGGGGCCGTGTGGATACTTCATAGTCTTCACATGAACAAAAGCGCGGCTGAGATACTAAGCCTACGTCCGAGAATCCACCGTATTCTCGTGTTTGAATGTTAGGTGCCGAGGGATGCTTTCCTGTAGAGACATATCGTTGCATTAGTCGCCAATTTTCCCCACCTCTTGCATATCGCTCCAATATAATCGTACGTCAACGTTTAGAAACCCTAGGGTAGTTTTCAAAACATTAGGATGGACAGCAAATATACATGTGCAGACCCCTAAACGAATTGCGTAAACGTCGTATTATTTTTACTTCGCGAGTCTACTCAAATGTACATCGACTGACAATTAATTACAGGAGATACAAAAGTTACGTTTCAATGGTATTGATTTGCTCTCTTTAAGAAACCGATTCTCTGTATACAGGAAAACCAAATGCTTTGATATCAGTTATTGGCGATGCACTCGTCTGAAAGTAGACTGATATGCCAAACTGGCATAGCATGATCATGAGTGCCCGGGAAACTTCAAGGCTTAGTTTGCCGTACGAAAACTACTACGGAAAGTATCACATTGGAATTGAAATAAAAAAGATTCTAGATATCAATCTTGTTGTCGAGGTGACAATATGCCATGGTCTCTGATTTTTATGGGTCGTTCAGCAGACTGTCATAAACAAGGACATCATTTGTCCGAAAGACCATCTGATCAGCAGATCTACATCCGCGGAGAGAAAACAGTACCAAACACACACCCCCCACACACACACACATACTTCCTGTACAAATGAAAATGAAGTAATTGAAGCATACAACAAATAGATATTCCTAGTCAATTCTCTTGACGTTCGTTTCCGTTTCGCCATGTGCATGTGTTCTGTAGTCCGGATTCCGACAGTGTCATAACTGCATAAATCAGACTCTCCAGCCGAATGACACTCTTCATTAAAGACTTACACTGAAATATTCATATCGCCATTATGCATAATCAACCATATGAACACACGTCCGTCTTAACTCAGCTTTTTCCGATTCCAAGAGCATTCACTGGAATTAATGGAACTTTGACGAACGAAAAGGAAATACAACGAAATATCGACAAATTGCGGAGAAATCCAGGTAACTGAAGAATTTACACTTTTCCCATACCGATTATCTTTTAGACATCTCAAGCCTACCAGGTCTGAGCGGGTGTGGGGTATAATGGCATAATGGACATCAATCTTTCTATCCTATCTCCGGAAATATGAAAAATTTAGACCTTCCTTGACTTTGCAACTGATCGTGCGGGGTTATTTTGAGCGTATTTGAATAACCCCCGAACAGAGGATCACGAGGAATTTCAAAATGGAGGACCAGAAAAGTGACGTTTATGCCAAAATCTTTCCTGAAGATAAAAGAGGACAAAAACTGTGGCATTTGACATCAGAATATTTATTATTTAGTAATTTATCATGCAGTATTTGCGAAGAAAATAAAAACAAAATAAATAAAAAAAACTGAAATAAAAATCGAACAAAAAATGTCTCACATCATCAGAGCTGCCATCTTAGATTTTGTTACATTTTCTGGGAAAGTCTGACCTGAGAGAATAGTGAGGTTAGTTTCAGCAACCAATCTTTGGGGATAAGAACACAATTTAGGGTGAAATGTCCTACGCCTAGAATTACGCCACGCCTGGATAGGTCCCCAGGCTTGCGGTTAAACCCAGCGAAAAACGACAAAAACATCCAAATCAATGGAATTACCTATTTGAAAAGGGGACCGAATTGAATGTTTTTTTCTTATGCGGATGAGTATTTCAGCGACGCATATCAATTAGCGAAGTCCGTATGAAGTCTATGTTATTCGAGGGACATATTCCTCAGAATATCCCCAAGAATTTGCGAATGGCCAGTTGACCTGTACATTGTTGCCGTTCATCTGCTATTCTTGGACGTCAGGTTAAGGATTCATATTTCTTGTAAATTGCACAGTGTTGAGGCGAGGACACAGGCTTCCAGTATCTTTTGGATGATGCTCCATCGTTAACCGGTTAACCATATCACCTACATGTATTTCTTGCCTTCATGGATATCATACAGTGGAACCTCCATCATAAAACGGCCACATGCTCATTTTGCTTCTGCTGTACTAATTTGTCAACAACAGATATACCCCTGCGAAATAATTATGTATCATTTTATCAACAGTTGGCATGTCTACTAATAATTCCGTTACTTGTTATGTATTAGCGTAAAAAAATCGCCAAAAGTCCAGAAAAGTCACGATGCATAAATCCACCTGGCATGACAATATTTACCTTGTGAGACATTACCAGTGAAAGTCTTGACAGGCGTTGACCATGGAAATTTCAACTTGCCGAGTTTGACAGCTGACTGGTGTTACCGAATATCATTCAACTTGGAAATGGAGAGACTTTTCATCTCCACTCCTCATGTGTCCTTCCATCAAGCTTTTCCCAAACGTTGCCAAATCAACACCAGGAAGTACAGTTTGAAGCCTCATCTGCAATTTGAAATATCAAATTTATCAGAAATGCTGAAACATTCCACCTTATAAAATTCACAAAGATCTGCTCTCAAATTCGAAATAAAGTAGGTCGAACCATTGTTAAAATAAAGAAGGCTCTCTGAACAAACAATACCCATCCCCAAACTATCTTAAGAAGGCACAAATGAAACTATTCACAGATAGAGATTTTACAGCCTAAATAACAAGGGTACCCCCTTTATCATTTCCTCTCATTTTGTCCCATATGACTTAATATTGGGGTGCAAATATAAAGTACAATATCTCGCTAACCTGTAAGTATTTTTCCATCTGGTAAAAAGCACCCAGTAGACTATCCTTCTGCCGATAATAAAAGGTATGCAGCATTGATTAGATATGTCAAACACTATTTTTCTTCCCTTTTTTTCTTTTTAGCCCACCATCACCAGATGGTGGGCTGTTCAAATCACTTTTCGTCCGTGGTCCGTCGTCCGTCCGTCCGTCGTCCGTCCGTCGGCAGTCCGTCCGTAAACAATTCTTGTTATCGCGAGTTCTCAGCAACTACTGCATGGATCTTTCTCAAATTTGGTACACAGGTTTCCCTTGGGGTCTAGTTGTGCAAGATATCTTTTTTGGTCCGATTCGAAAATCCAATATGGCCACCAGGCAGCCATATTGGATTTCCCCACGAAACCTTGTTATCGCGATTTCTCAGGAACTACTGCATGGATCTTTCTCAAATTTGGTACACAGGTTCCCCTTAGGGTCTAGTTGTGCAAGATACCTTTTTCGGTCCGAATCGAAAATCCAATATGGCCACCAGGCGGCCATCCTACATTTCCCCATGAAACTTTATCGTGATTTCTCAGGAACTACTGAATGGATCTTTGTCAAATTTGGTACACAGGTTCTCTTTGTCGTCTAGTTGTGCAAGATACCTGTTCTGGTCCGATTCGAAAATCCAATATGGCCACCAGGCGGCCATCTTGGATTTTCCCATGCAACTTCGTTATCATGATTTCTCAAGAAGTACTGCACGGATCTTCCTCAAATTTGGTACACAGGTTTCCCTTGTGGCCGAGTTGTGCAAGATACCCTATTTGGTCCGATTCGAAAATCCAATATTGCCGCCAGGTGGCCATCTTGAATTTCCCCTTGAAACATTGTTATCGTGAATTCTCAGGAAATGTTTCATGGATCTTTCTGAAATTTGGTACACAGGTCCCAAATGGGGCCTAGTTGTGCAAGATACCTTTTTTGGTCTGATTCGAAAATCCAAGTTACGCTTCAGGATCTTGGCGCCCACCATTGTTCGATTATTGTAAGCTAATGACAAGAGGATCTTTTTGTCCATTGTTACTAAGAACAAACGATTGATATGTAATTTTGTTTACAGAATTTCGAATCTGAGCGAAAGAGATCGAAAAAGGGACACTGAAAAACACCAAGATATAATCTAAGTTTCAGGGGTTTCAAGATTTCTAAAAACTGTACTTATGTCGGTTGTTATAATAGAAGAGAAATGAGCAAAGTTAGTCTGAAAGTGAATGTACATGTGCGGAGGATCCTTCGTCTTCGTTTTGCAGTATTTTTTTTATTTATTTATTTTGCACGTGTCATCATTGGGTACTGGAAGCAAAGAAAAATCTCTTTCACACTTTGGGGAAGGGGAAGCTATGTACCAACTTTGCGAAAGATCTCTGCAGTACTACCTGCGAAATCACGATAAAGTTGCATGGGAAAATCCACGATGGGCGCCTGGTGGCCATATTGGCTTTCAAATCGGACCAGAAAAGGTATCTTGCACAACTAGACCCCAAGGGGAACCTGTGTACGAAATTTCAGAAAGATCCATGCAGTACTTCCTGAGAAATGATGATCAAGTTTCATGGGGAAATCCAAGATGGCTGCCTGGTGGCCATATAGGATTTTCGAATCGGAGGAGGAAAGGTATGTTGCCCAGTTATACCCCAAGGGGAACCTGTATACGAAATTTGAGAAGATCCATGCAGTACTTCCTGAGAAATGACGATAAAGTTTCATGGGGAAATTCAAGATGGCTGCCTGGTGGCCATATTGGATTTTCGAATCGGACCAGAAAAGGTATCTTGCACAACTAGACCCAAGGGGAACCTGTGTACAAAATTTGAGAAAGATTCATGCAGTACTTCCTGAGAAATGATGATAAAGTTTCATGGTGAAATCCAAGATGGCTGGCTGGTGGCCATATTGGATTTTCGAATCGGACGAGAAAAGGTATCTTGCACAACTAGACCCCAAGGGGAACCTGTGTACCAAATTTGAGAAAGATCCATGCAGTACTTCCTGAGAAATGACGATAACAAAGTTTCATGGGGAAATCCAAGATGGCTGCCTGGTGGCCATATTTGATTTTCGAATCGGACCAGAAAAGGTATCTTGCACAACTAGACCCCAAGGGGAACCTGTGTACCAAATTTGAGAAAGATCCAGGCAGTACTTCCTGAGAAATCACGATAACAAGATTTCATGGGGAAATCTAAGATGGCCACCTGTGGCCATATTGGATTTTCGATTCGGACTGAAAAGGTATCTTGCATAACGAGACCCTAAGGGGAGCTTGTGTACCAAATTTGAGACAGATCCATAAAGCAGTTCCTGAGAAATCGCGATAACAAGAATTGTTTACGGACGGACGGACTGACTGACAGACTGACGGACGACGGACCACGGACGAAAAGCGATTTGAACAGCCCACCATCTGGTGATGGTGGGCTAAAAATAGTGATGATACACAAGGTATGAGGATGATTATAACAAGAATATGGTTCAGATGTGGAATGATGTGTTCGAGGAGCATAGAGTTACTTCCCCTGATTGTGATATTCTGAAAGTTATCATAGCCAGTGAAAAAAGTGGGGTTTGGGATGGTCTCAATCTTTGCAATGTGTTAACTGTCAATATCTTTCTCGCCATTGTAAACTATATAAAGAAGTCAAGACAAACAAACCTGGAACAAATGCTGCTGCCATCAACTTATCCCTGCAAGCCGGTCTACAAGACACACCAATGGGGAATTCCAGAGCCAGGTAACTGTTAGCATCAGTGGATGCTCCTACTCCAGCCCGAAGTGGCATGCAAAAAAACAGCAAATATGGTTGGAACTGCTGTAACAGAGTGCGCGGGGTTGCAATGGCTGAGGTGAATTTAGCTGTTGATGCGAGATATAACAGCACCAAAATTACAAGTTCAAGAAAATGTACACAGAATGCCTCCATAGCTATAGGATGTGAGATATCAACAGACAGAAAATATATTGTTGCTGCTGTATTCCAGAATAAATTATGTTGGACCGGTGCATGGCTTAGAGGAAAAGGAATGGATGCAAAGTGCCCGAGTGGGCATGAAGATTGTACCGCAACTCTCAATGTGAATGTCTCATGGTCAGAGTTCCGAGATGACAAAGTCCATGGGAAGTGATATTGCTATGCAGGAGATGTTAGTAAGATTTGTCACAACAGATGGAGATGCAAATCTTCCATGCCCATGTGAAAAGTGACCAGGTTGGCTGACCCAACTCATTCAGGAAGATCCCAGTTCAGAAAATGTGACAGTGCTAAGTTTAGTGAGGATATGTTCTGGGGAAAGACACAAGAAATTAAAAATAAAGCCCAGCAAGTCCTGAGTCAGGATGTAACAACCAAATGCAGCATGGTATTCAAAGTACATAGTGGCAACTTACAGAAAATCAAAAACCATCTTCAGAGAGTGCTGGAGGCCACACTTCTCTGTTACTCTGGAGATTGTTCGAAATATCGGAGAAACTCTTTGGCGTGTGGAGGGGGACATTCGAATAGTTGGTGGCTGCGATCCATGTTCCTTGCTACTCATAAGATCTCTAATCAGCATATGACTTAAACTGGCAAATTTATTCTCCAGGAGATTCTGAAAATGAAATTAAGTGAAAGTGCACTGATGCAACTGAGATTCAATGCAGACACACAGAAATGTGAAGCCATCAACAGATCTATGAGTGTATCCTTAACTAAGAATGTGAATTACTCTAGAAATCTTCCTGGTCGAGTATCATCAACCATCCACAGGCTGAACAATAAGTGGGGGACCTCCGTGATAGCCAAAGTCGAATGCTTGGGGGTCTCTCTCCCACCTAGAGCTGCAAAAGGGGGGGGGCTTCCAAACTTTCCGCGCTATCTCCGGAACGACAGAAAATGGAGAGCTGAAACGCCGTGACTTTATAGTTTATCATATTGGGGTCATTTTGAGCCTATTTGCATGACCCCTCGAGCAGCGGATCATGGGTATATTCAAGATGGCGACCATGTAGGTCGAAAAATCGACCCAAAAATGCTGTTTTTGAAAATAACGTCACTGTGACGTCATCGAAGCGGCCATCTTGGATTTTGTATTACATTTTTTGGTAGAGCTTGACCCAAGGGTATGACGTGGTAAGTTTCAGCCGCCTAGCTCAAGGGGTAAGAAAAATAATTAGGGGGGCCATTTCGATTCCCCCCCCCACCCCGGCCAGGATTCGTCGCAAAAAGCCCATACCAGGCCAGATAGGGTTAAAGCAGATGGAGATTGATTCAGCGTACCATAAAAGCTATCGAAACAGGCCTGTGGTGAAAAAGCGAAAACTCAAGCAAACAGGAACTAAAATCTACCAGCTTTTGAAATATAAACAGGGAAATCCATGAGATACTGACTATAAAAAAGGACAATTAGATGATATATGGAACTGAATAAAGGTTGACAATAACAGTCACATCAATCAATGACTTAATTATCATATTTTAGTTGGCTCCTTAGCCCTATCTGGTCTGGGATTTTTGAGACCTGTCCAGGCCTGGGTGGGGGGGGGGGCCGAAATGCGGCCCCCTCTAATTATTTTTCTTTCCCCTTGAGCTAGGGAGCTGAAACTTACCACACTAAACCCTTGGGTCAATCTCTTCCAGAAAATGTTAAAAAATCCATGGACGCTTAGATGACGTCACAGTGACGTAATTTTCAAAACCGGCATTTTCTTGGTCGATTTGTCGGCCAGATTTTCCGGGTTTTTATTTATGCAATTTCTCCGAAAAAACTGCATCATAAATTAGTAAATATTATTGTGATGTGAAATAAAATAGTTTTTGCCCACTTTTCATCGCGGAAAAGCAGAAATTTTGAAGAATAGAATAGAATAGAATTTATTTACCAATCTGGTGCCCACATGGAGCGTACAATCAATATCCCCCCCCCCCTTCTTTTCCTACGAAGTAGGCTACAGATCGCAAATTGTCCGGTAATGAGTCAGTGAGTCAGTCCATACGAATCCTTTCGTCGGCAAAATAAGGAGAACCGTTGACATTAGAACCTTGATTTTTGGCATGAACGTGCATTAGGGCATTGTTACCAGCAAGTTCTGAGCTGATCGAATTCTGATAAAAATTTGATTTATAATTAATTTTTTATTATTTATTGATGACTCGAGTGCACTGTCATGCCCATCAGGAACCCTTGGCTGTATTCTTCTCTGTGACTTTTAAGCGCCTGGGACTAACTTCGGCCGCCCAGCACTAAAGCAAAAAAAAAATGATGCGCCCAGCTCTCGAAAATATCAGTAACTTTAATGGTACTTGCCAAAATATGTCGGCATTATACGTTTCAAGGTAGGTCCGCCATGTTTTCCCTAATAGTCCACGCCATGCTTCCCGAACATCTGCCGTGAATTGTTGGAAATATTCGGGAACCCTCGTGATCATGCTGGTCGCTGTTAGCCGGTGGTATTGCGGAAGGCTACCGAAATCCCAGAATCTCGCGTCAGGCGAGCTGTATATGCCACGATGCATGAAGGAAGCAAATCATTTGATCGGAGAATGGAGGTTGTTATT
The DNA here is from genome assembly GCA_036873755.1 of Hanleya hanleyi. NCBI lineage: Eukaryota > Metazoa > Mollusca > Polyplacophora > Lepidopleurida > Hanleyidae > Hanleya > Hanleya hanleyi. Next base: position 27,342 of record JAVTVY010011361.1, read on the forward strand.
TCGTCTGCTGCGAAGTTTTACCGAGCCACGAATATCACTTGACATGTATTTTATAAATCAATGTCATGAAGCGCCAAGCAACTTTGAAAAACTTCTTCTCACAGAAGCGTCAGAGGTCCAATGAAGGTAAATCTTTTGTTGGCTTTCGGTGGTCGTTCATGCCAAGAAAACTGTGGTCCGTTTTGCCCCAGCGTTTTATCGCATTTAATGAGTATCAGTTACCACAACCGAGTCCTGTCCGGCTAAAAATACCCTGTCATTGATCCACATTCCACTATGCCACATGGCCCTATTACTGAGGTTAATCTTAACGTGCTTCTGGGACAACTCCACAGCTCTGAAAATGATTCTTGTCCGAGAGCATAGGCCTACTGCATATACCCTCAAACAATCAGCGCTGTTCCCATAACTTAAATTGTTAAACCATATCATTGAAATAATATAGCAGAAAACATTGCTGTAAGTTATGATATGTACACTATGACCAAAGACATGTTCGTAGTGTGCTAATCGGATAGTTAGGACAAACATGCATCAGAGAGTGTGTGACTTGGGTTCAAGGGTTAAGATTTTGGAGGGAAATATAATTTTGACAGCAGAAATATGACCCCGCCATGTGCTGATTAGAGCGCTAAAACAGGGTAGGCTAAATGGGCCCTTTTCAATGCAGTATTTCTTGGCATGTGTTGTTGTTCTAAAACGTCAGCTTCCAAAAAATATTTTAACTATATCTATATTAAAAGCACACATGCATGTGTGCGCTCGCTCGTACGTCGTAATCAGTCTATTAGATCTACATGTACTATGAGATATCTATAATATGGCTAGTTTAACAGTAGGCCTACACTTGAATCCAGTATTAAGCTGGAGATTCCTGAGTAATCTATTTTTAGCCTAACTTACATTGTAATGTTGACACACATTCCGATACCACACACATTCCAATGGTATCCGTTTTCACTCATTTGCTGGTCTTGGAATTTCGTTGAGATTGAAGGCATATTATACTGCACTTTTTATATATCCAGCCTATACAACATTGCATCATTTCTTCAGTTCAGTCATTAGTTAAAAAATGTTCTACCTTAAAAAGAAATAAAAAATGGCTGGATTTTATGAGAGAAATTACTAAATTTAAACACAACAATGACCCTATTATATGTTATTACTGAAGAAATCGATAATAAAATCATCGTTGTGTTTTAAATTCAGTAACCTATAACCAGTTGTTTATTTTGTTCGTGTGTGCTTTATTGTTCATTGATTATTATTATGTACTCTCTTCAGATGAGGTACCTTGAAGTTGAATACCAAATAAATATATCCATGGAGAATGGCTCTCTAGTGATGCCTGATTTGATTCTTGCATTCTAACAAATCTCTGATCTTCACCTTTCTCACTTCAAATTTGTGTTTCTTATCCAGTTTCCTGTCTTATTTAGGACTACAAACATTTACTTCTCAACTGCTCTGACAGAGCATCATTCCCTACGCTAATTTAAGAAAAATCGCCTAATGCCGAGAGGGGGGGGGGGTCCCCGCTCTCTCGGACTCTCACCCCAACACTTCGTGCTGTACTGCTGGGCTGATCATTCTCCAGGGTAATAGAAACTGAGGGCGATAATAGTTGCTACGCTAATGACTCACCAGCGGTGACATCTGGAAAAGTTAATAGTTCCCACTGTCAATTAGAGACGCTATATAAATTCTCTCATGGTAGCACACAGGGCCCCAAGTCATCTCTCGAGTACACACTTCAATTATCTCAAATCGTATTTCGTAGGTCCAGTGACGTTAGTCACACTGCCATGTGATAAAATATGACTTCAAATGCAAAAGGCATTTTGGATATTCTTTGTGTGTGGAACAAACATCTGAGTTTTTACAGGTGATCCGATTATTATTAATTTCATGTGGTTCCAGGCTGATATGGAGTGATTTTATCCATAAATGATTGTGACATAAATGCGAGCAATCCAGCTTTGAACTGAGGTCTAGATTTTGAATAAAGATTATATAATTGAATCTATGTGCATTTCTTTTCTTCCATTTATAATCCCTTGGATCTCGAAAGCTAATTTGACCATATCTGCCAATGGTATTGAGTGGACCCTGCCATATACTGCATTGGCCATTTGGCTAGAGCACTGACAAATCAGCTATTTTTTGCTTATATTTGCTCCAAAAGGTCTCCATTTTGTAACAAAATGGCGTAAGAATACAAACGATATTATCCATCATTATCACTATGATGTAAATTCCACCCCACATTTGACTTTTTTTTAATAATTGAAAAATTAAAAAACCAAAATTTAAAAAATAATTAAATTTAATTAAAAATTTAATAGCCTAAATTTGGAATAATCTCAATATCTGCATATTGTCCCTAAGTCAGCCTGGAAAAATGGGGCTGATCAAGTCAAAACTATAGCCACAGTGACGATTTAAAGTGCTCTGATCAAATGTGAAATGTGTGATGTCAGGCTGTCGTTACTTGTTATGTATTAGCGTAAAAAATCGCCAAAAATCCAGAAGAGTCACGATGCATATATCCACTTGACATGACAATATTTACCTTGTGGGACATTACCAGTGAAAGTCTTGACAGACGTTGACCATGGAAATTTCAACTTGCCGCCATTGAGAGCTGACGGGTGTTACCGGATGTCATTCAACTTGTGAACAGAGAACCTTTTCACCTCCACTCCTCATGGGTCCTTCCACCATGCTTTCCCAAAAGGTTCCAAATCAACACCAGGAAGTACAGTTTGAAGCCTCATCTGCAATTTGAAATATCAAATTTATCAGAAATGCTGAAAAATCCCACCTTATAAAATCCACAAAGATCTGCTCTCAAATTTCTAAACAAAGTAAGTCGAGGGGCTCCGACCCGGAAGTAATTAAGTCCGATCTGATGCCAATTGTACTGCTTAAGTATGTCCTGTTGTGAATAGCGTGATTAGACAGTGCATATCTGGTCAAGATCATCTACCCGAACCATCATACTCAGTTTGTCATTATTTAGAATTTTACAAGCTTGATAAGACAATTCAGTTCAGCAAATCCATCGCGGAAGAAATGATGTAGGTGATCACAAATACCAATCGTCCCGGGCATTTCCATGCTAGAGTACCCTGTCGGTATATGATGTAACCTTCTCTTACAAAGATGACGTTCCCCTCGAACTGGTAATCAACTGTCTGGTCCATATCATTGGAATAACCATTCTTCCTGGTATACTTGGATCAATTATTGTCTTGTCTGTATTGAGGGGATCCTACCTGCATGTCACTATGTGACCCAAGATGTCAAACAAGTGCTTAGGTACACTATTAACTATAAATCGAGTTTTCTGATTATTTCAATTTAGATCCGACGGTTGCGCAGGTGAAAAGATGTGACCATTTAACTTCCATCCAAATTGTTAGTTATATGCGTATTCACCTATGTACATAGATAACCTTTTCCATGTTTTTCCCAGAGTTTTCAGTACAGGGGTTTTATTGCAGTGAGTGAAAAAAAGCCCAGTCTAGAAGTGACGTATTTACATTTATCTAGACAAAATAGTGGCTTTCACAGAATCCGAACATAACATTTTGAACACTTGACTGCTTGTTCAATCCGTCCGGTTATCACGGCTTCGGGCGAATAACTAATCGGTGCTTTAATTGTTGTCTTGGCTTTTTAGCTACTCGAAATAGAGATTGACTTGAGCCACGAATACATGTGAGGGCTCTTATGGGGCTGGTTCTTGCGTGTATCTCAATGATAGAGACATGTTATCGGCTCAGTCTCATTCAGTTTGCCGGCTTTATGTGCAAAAACTGTAGTTTTCATTAATTCATATATGGTTTCAATAATATCTAGTATAACTATGTACATATATGTTGGCTTGCAACTGATTTAGAATAATCTGAATTTCTAATTTGTCTCTTGTTTATCACACGAGACTTTATCGAGAACTAGTCTCCCACTCAGTGACCAGTACCAACTCAAAATCTATGTGTTTTTTTTGTTCTGGTCACCCTCTCAATTTTTTTTAATATAAAAGCAAACAAAAAACGTTCGTGCAAGGTGGTCAATCTTCCTTGTGTTATCTTTGAGACAACTTCTGGAGTTGAGATTACCTTTGGGTTACAATTGTCCATATCAATTATTATATTTGATGTTGGACTTTACTCGAGATGTAGAGTATAGTTTAACCACTATAATCATAGTGTGCGATTTGCACACATACTCCGCACATTCTTTGTCAATCTTCTGAGGACAATCTGGAGAATTTCTTGAGTTTTCAGAGAAAAAATTGTTGGATTCAATATGGGTATACATACAACCCAAACGATGAAGAAAATTACTTCGATGGAAATCTCAAGTTTAATGCGCAGGAATCCCAGCTGGCCGACCAGTGTTGAAACCCATACAAATAACTGCAAAGAACTATGACCAGAAGAACCTTGGATGCTTTGGAAATGGCCAGGATTCCCGTTCTTTTCTCTACCCAAACGTTACTCACTCGATTTTGTTGGATATGACGATAATGTCGGCGAGTGATTGTGTATGCAACACAGTGGATGGCAATGCTGCTTACAAAAGAAATCAAGAATGTGACATCAACGGCGAAGAATGGAATGTAAACATTTAGTTCCCCGTTGCACGTGTTGAATCGCTCCTGATCAGAGGATGGGAAGGCTAACGGGATCACACTTACAAAGAAGACGATAGACCATATAGCCGTAATGACAGCGGCATCGCTGTGTCTCGTGATAAATAAATGATATCTCAGAGGTCGGAATGAGCAGATGAAACGTTCGATAGATGCTCCTAGGGGGGATAAAGCCAACGCGATAAAGATAACGTTAGTGGAGATGAACATCAGTTTACATATTGATGGATTCCCAAGTACGGAGAACGTATCCTTCATCATGTACATATGGAGGGATTTTCCCACACTCCCATAAAGAAAGTCAGCCATTGCAAGATTAACTATAAAGACGTTTTGAATCTTCCTCAATCGGCGGCTAGAGACTATGGTTACAATAACAACAAGGTTGAACGTACAAATCATCACCTGTGCAATAAAAAGCATCGGGAACGTCGACGGAAAGTCCTTATCAAGGGAAAGATTGTCGTTAGGTGATTCACTGGAACTGATAAGCACAAGTGGTGTGCTGGTGTTGACTAGTCCATCTTCGTCCATTTCTTATTCTGAAAGGTGTCAATCATCAATGCGGCGAATGAAGTAAAATGTCTGGCTCGTCCTCCTTAGTAAAGCCCCTATCACACCAAGCTTGCAGACTGTACTACGACAGCCACGACTCAAAAATGTGGAAATTCGGCCAAAAAGTCGTTGCGGAGTCGGGGGGTTCGTAGTCCTATCGGGAACGGTCGTGGCATGATCTTGTACATTCGGGACGGTCGCCGGGGTGTCACGAATATTAAAGCCCAAGTCCCACTTAAGCGAAAATTTTTACGAAACTTTGCGATGTATTGGTCGTAATGTTTCGTAATAAATCGCTTTACAAAAGCCGGTTTTCCCCGTCATTTGGGGCGAGTAGATAAGACATGTTTTACGAATAATTACGACTGTTTGCGATGCAGTTACAAAGAAATACGATACTTTTACGACAGTTAGCGATATTCGCACCCAAATTTAGGCGAATCAGAGCGAAACAGTTGCGAATATGTGCGATGTATTTACGAACATTTACGAAGTGCATACGACTACTTGCCATTATTTCACGATGTCTTGCGAATACGTACGAAGGATTTACGACGTTTTTAGGACGTTGTTATGACAGGTTGGGTCAAATGTTTACGATTTCTTCGTATACAATCGTTTCCTAAGTAAAGCCCAAGTCTCACTTAGGCGAATTCCTTTACGAAGCTTGACGATTTAAGATCGTAAGTATTGGTAAGATTCTCGCAAGCTATTCGTAAAGACATTCGCCAATTTCAAAATGTTCAAAAAATTCGCCAAGCAATGCGATTTTGCCTTAAGTCTCAAATATTCGTAATTTTATCGTAAACAATCGTAAGTCGTCGTACCTACGTTGTAGTGCATCGTAATTAAGTCGTAATTTAATCGCCTTATTTGTAACAGTTCCGTTAATAATCGTCAAGAGAAAAATAAACACTAATAGTTACGATAACTTACGACAGGAAACGATGGTATACGAAGTAATCGTAAACATTTTACCCAAACTGTCATAACAACGTCGTAAAAACGTCGTAAAACCTTCGTACGTTTTCGCAAGACATCGTGAAGTAATGGCAAGTAGTCGTATGCACTTCGTAAATGTTCGCAAATACATCGCACATATTCGCAACTGTATCGCTCTGATTCGCCTAAATTTGGGTGCGAATATCGCTAACTGTCGTAAAAGTATCGTATTTCTTTGTAACTGCATCGCAAACAGTCGTAATTACTCGTAAAACATGTCGTATCTATTCGCCCCAAATGACAGGAAAACCGGTTTTTGTAAAGCGATTTATTACGAAACATTACGACCAATACATCGTAAAGTTTCGTAAACAACTTCGCTTAAGTGGGACTTGGGCTTTATCGTAACTATTAGTATTTATTTTTCATTTAACGATTATTAACGGAACTGTTACCAATAAGGCGATTAAATTACGACTTAATTACGATGCATTGCAACGTAGTTACGACGACTTACGATAAAATTACGAATATTTGAGACTTAAGGCAAAATCGCATTGCTTGGCGAATTTTTTGAACATTTTGAAATTGACGCGGCGATAAAACCGTGGCGACGATTTTCTTACGAATTGAAGCGATGGCTTACGAATCATGGCGAATGTCTTTACGAATAGCTTGCGAGAATCTTACCAATACTTACGATCTTAAATCGTCAAGCTTCGTAAAGGAATTCGCCTAAGTGGGACTTGGGCTTTAAGGGTGTAGCTAAAAAATCGGCTTGCTCTCACGATTCGAAGAATTCGTGGGAGGACCGCAGTGAATTCGCAGTGAATTCGGAGTACAGTCGTATCTGTCGGGGCGCATTCGTGGCTCAGTCGGATGTGTCTTGGCGCTGTCGTAGCTCGGTCGGGGGTTCAGGACGGTCACCGGAAAACCCGAATGCAATACGACTGAGCCACGACTGCGCCCCAACCCTACCAAGAACATGCCACGATTTCAGCCGAATGAACAACGACAGGTACGAATGCGATTCGACCATGCCAAGATCATGCTACGAAAGGCACGAACCAGCCACGATTTAGCCAAGACCTAGCCACGACTTACCCAAGACTTTGCTATTTTGTAGCTAATTTGCATCCACAATGGTATAAAAACTGCAAGTGTTTGCCTTGGGACGTGATAGAAAATTCGAAAATCGTGGCGCTGTCGTTGCCCTGTCGCAGTACATTCGTGTACGGTCGTGGCACAATCGGGCCTGTCGCAGTACTGTCTTCACGGGATCTTGGCGATATCGTGCGGTCGTGGCTCTGTCGTGGGTCATTCGTGCCGGTCGAGGATGTAAATTCGCAGTAGGAACGGGGCAGTGTCGTGGCTAGATCGGGCAGTCGCAGTGCTGTCTTGGCAGAGTCGGGGCACATTCGTGTACAGTCGTAGTAGGAACGCATAAATCTGAATTTGTACTGAAATTCGGCTAATTTCACCCGATTCTTGCAAGAATCAAGTGATTTTTACAAATCGTGAGGGTCGGGGCATTCGTACTACTGTCGTAGTTTGGTGTGATAGGGGCTTAAATATATCACAGGGGTGGCAGATCAGCGCGACAAATTGAGTCGAACGTCTGACACGTCCGTAATTAGAGATTATTGTATACCCATTTCCATATCGGCCCTGGTATCAGCCCGAGACGATATGGAAATGGGTATATCATAATCTATTTATCACATATTTATAGATGAATGGTAGCATAGTTTGTAATTGACGAAACAAGTAGACATAGATTTTAGTTTTACATGAAACTGTTTCATCGAAAATTGGACCCTCGGTAAAATCCAGTCAACGTTGCAGGAATTTTTTTGTCCCATTTCGATGATACACCAGAGCGAAAAGGTTCAAATTCAGGATCGGTTATGGAATGAGTATACATACTTCAAAATATTTAATACATAGCCAGATCCAGCTGAAAAGCACAAAATGCGCTCGGTCAGACTGTGGAGAGAATGCGACGAGCTCCTCGAGGGGAAACCACTCCTGTGCGCGATATCAGCCCAAGGGAAAATAACCGATATCAGGCCCGCGCGTGAGGGCAGAAATCCATATCATCATATGGAACGGTGTCATTCCACAGTATCAACGGGGCTAAATGTCCAGTATCACAGGCAAATATATGATAATGCGTTATATCACTTGTGTGGTATAAATATTTCCGGGGTGAATAAATTCCGAGCGCCCTGTTCCTCAATTTAAAGTGCGTCCGAATGAAGTCTACACAATATACATCATAATAGCAAGCGGAGGGCGGCCGCGAAGCGACCGCTTGCGAAGCAAGCTCTATAGGTATTGGGTAGACGTGCGAATATGGGACAAGACATAGCAAAATTTAATGAAAACCCAGCAAAACAACAACAACAACCGATATCCCTCGAACGAAAAAAGCGTGATTTCCGTTTCTGGTCCCCATGAAGGAATTGCATGCCGGGACAAATCCTGTGATGGATATGGGCAGATCAAATCAATGGAACCCCTAGATTTCATCCATTTCAAATATTAGCTCTGTGTGGAACAAGAAATTATGCGAATGAATAATACAAGTGCAACTCCAATTGTGTTAATTTAAAGCTTGTGGAAAACTTGATATGAATAGGCGAAGCTAGAAACGAGAGGAAGAAGTATTTCTCCGCTCGCTTCTAGGATTTGCCTATTCATATTACTCAGAAAGTAAGGAGAAAATGTCCGGGATTATTGCGGTAAAGGATTACCTGAACTATATATGTATACATAGTGAGGAGAAATCGTTCAATGAGCTTACTTAATAAACGCATTAAACATATATTCAGCAATGTTTCCTTTTGTTGTCCAATAGCAACGGTGAGTAATTTATAAAATGAGAAACGTGTTGAATGCTTCCTTATCCCACGTCACAAAGACAATCCAAAAACGCGCATTAGATAAAACATGAGAGCAAATAACTCGATGAAGACAGGAAACGTAAAGCTCCATATCTCTTTGTTAATGTCATATGGACGGTAGTAATGACAAATAGACTCAGTACACACCCATCAGAATGATATTTTGCTTATTACACACCAGAGAGATCTATGTACATACAAGAAATCCATAGATGTAAATAATAGAGGTATTAAGAACCTAAATCCATTATGGACATTCAATATAGTACACAATTATTGCATGTTTTAGAGTAGGATATTACGATTTGTCAGCTCGAGGCAAGTGATGTACAACGAGCGCGACATTATTATACCGAATGTCCTATTTGAATAAAATGGGGACTTTACAATCATGTGAATGAGGATGGTACGGTGAAATTAACTCAGAAACTCTAGCTGTGATAAGCGAATATAGGGTAAGGGGGGGGGGTGGCATTCCTATCACAGCTCAGAGCAGAGGTAGGTTAAAATGTGGCGATAAAAGCTGAACTTCCGAAAAGTGCCTTTTCGCAATCTTTCGCTGACGAAAATAACGAAACGGGAGAGAAAAAATATGTAAATTTGATACAGTTTGAGCGACGTGAGATTCTTGTCCCATCTCCCATGACAGTTTTGATGCTGACAAAATGTGATCAAATGTGTGGGAAAACATCGACTGATTTTTTCGTTTTAACGCCTTTTGGACATGTTGTAAGAATTTGACCAACGCTATTTTTATATCGTGACCTTTCTGATCACGTCCATAAACGCACGTCACTATTGGTTCACCACCGGCAAGGAAACATTTCTGATGACGTGAGCAAAAAGGTAAACCACATTATGCGCATGTCCTTGTCAACAGTGGAGAAAGAAACACAACGGTTTTGTTGACAAAATCCATGTTTGAAGGCAGATTTCATCTAATTAAAGGTGGTTGTCATAGTGCTGACGTCCTCTTTGTTTCTTTCCGTTTCGGTTTGATTCAGTGATTCGGGCTAAATAGTCCGTTCGACAACAACCAAACAAAAAATAGACTCCTTAGCCGATGTGTTCGGGCTACGGTGAAATAAGCATATCGTGTTCAACACTGTGCGACCGTTGTTGATTTCAAAACCCCGTGTCAAGATCGACTGTTCGATCTCGGCTTGTTTGTCGACTCAATCGCATAATTTGGATGAGTAACGTTCTCGGTGATCTTACGTACCTTTTCAAAAGATGCCAAATTTATTTCAGTCAATTACCAAATCACATTCACTAATTTCTATCACCAACGGGCCGACGTACACACACCAGTTCGACGAAAATTCGGGGAGTATGTTGGCGCGCGCGCTCTATGGGAGGCAACTCTTGGTTCGGCAGATGTCGCCGTGGAACAATTTGTCATGTTCAACGCTCTGCCGTGGTACATGACATTTACACAACGGTAAGGCAAGATATAACTGCATCATCACTGAACATCACGATTTGTAGAATGACACGTGACAGGCTGTCAACCAATGAAAACAATACGAATTTACATGAGGTATAATAATATCTTTTACGATGCATTTCTACCGACTGCTGGGAACATTGTATTTATTATAACACCAGTGCATGGAAATTCTAATTATTATATATCATGTAAATTCGTAATGTTTTCATTGGTTGAGCCTTTCCCGCGTCATTCTACAAAGTATGATGTTCATGATATAGTCGTATCTTGCCGTTCCATTGAATAGATGTCATGTACCCCGGCGAAGATTGTTCAGGCTCGTAATTTGATAACTGAACGAATTACGTAAACATCGTGTTATTTTTACTTCCTGAGTCTACTCAAAGGTATATCGGTTACTAATTAATAACAGGAGATAAAGGAGGTTACGTTTCCTTGGTACTGATTTGCTGTATTATAAAACCGACGAACAGGATACAGTAATACCAAGTGAACTTTGGAGTGAAGTTGCGCAATCACCGGGCCGGCACTGAGAATTGGTGCCTTATGTTAGATAAATATGATTGGCGATGCACTCGTTGGAAGTTAGATATATTCAACTAGTATGAGTGACGTTTCCAGGGAAACTGCTGAGTTTAGTTCGCCGTACCAAATACTTTGATATATGTTATTGGCGATGGACTCATCTGGGGCTAGACAGACATGCCAAACTGGCATAAAATGAATGATGTTGCCCGGGAAAGTGCAAGGTGCAATGTCCAGTACCAAAACTATATTATTCTTAAGAAGGTATTATATCCGAATTGAAATAAAAAAAGATTATAGTCATCACCCTTTTGTCTTGTCACACATACCATGTTTTCTGATTTGCATGAGTCGTTCAGCAGTCTGTCACAAACAAGGTCTTTCTTTTTTCTGGAATACCATCCGGACAGCAGATCTAAATCCGTGGAAAGAAAACCTTCACCCTTCCTGTACACATAAAAATTAAGTAACTGAAACATATAAAAGCTTGGTCACAAGGCGAAGGATATATATCCACCTTCACTGGATTTGAAGGAAACTATAGATAGCCCTACATGCACATCATATTTAGACCTATAGCTCTATTAACATGAAGCGGGCCTTCTCTCTCATCGACTTTATGACAAAAGACATTATTACAATTTCGACATCGCAAACTATCTCTTTGGGGGGCAGTAATATTTCAGTGGGACCTGCATATAGCGTATACATATCCCATCTAGTACCATTTGCTAGATCCTGTGTTAAATGTGACGATTTTAATCAGTGTCACAAAACATTGTTGCAGAAAGTTATGAAACATGGCTATACCAACAAGCGCCTTCACTCAAAGTTTCTCAAATTTGGCGATACATATCGAATGCTGACAGCAAAATACGAGCGTAGCGTGCAAGATCTATGGCCTTACGTTTTGTAACTTGTGTCTAATTCCGCTTAACCCTGGGCTAGGGGCCGTATGAACCCATGTACTTCAAGATACTCAAGGTGCTCATATGAGCAGTCTCAATCAAAGCTTGACTGAGATACGTCATTCTCTACATGACGACTTTACAACGAATATTATGGATCAAGAAGACTGACCAGCGATACGGATTTGATATTGTTGGACTTCGTGATGTCTTGCCGGCATCATTGAAAAACTGTTGACCGCATCTGTCTTGCAGGAAACTAGCTTAATGTTTATGTATACTATGATTGTCTTTTTGAATTTGGTGAATACTGTTATAGAATAGGTTTTTTGATTATGGGCGCGGATATTCTTTAATGGACGACGGCTAATTATGAATGACGGACCAGACGCTTGTAACACAAGCTGTGTTAACATGTAGATATTTCTTCCTATAAATTTTCGGCTTCCAGTTTGGTTTGGATGATGCTTCGTCGTATACCGGAGATCTATATTACCTGCACACGTTTCATGCATTTATTGATACTACACAGTTGAACCTTCAGATTGTCGTTAGGTGATCCACTGGTACTGACTATCACAACAGATGTGCTGGTCTTAACTAGTTCATCTTTATCCATTCTGTATTCTGAGAGGTGTCAATAATCAATAATGCGAATTATGTGAAATGTTTGGTTCGTCTGTCTTATGTGGTAAGTATATTGCAAGTGTGGCTGATCAGTGTGACAGATAAAGTCGAACGCCTACACAGGCAAACTTTCACCGTTCAGTACCGTTCAGTTCTGTACCAATTGATACCGTTCAGTTTCCTGCTGGTAACCTCCAGGTAACTTGTTGGTACTACACGAAAAGTTCAGGATTGGTACCATGAAGTCCTGACTGAACAGTACCGTGCAGTTACCAATCAGTCACCACTTGGTTCTTTCCAGTTACCTACCAGTAACTGATTGGTAACCAAGTCGTAGCCACAACGATCCCAACTTTGCAGTACCATGCAGTTCTGACTTGAAGGCTACTGATCAGTTACTGATTGGTGACCAATAGATTATACCATAATTGAAATGTGTGGTAACTGATTGGTGACCGGTTGGTACTGTTCAGTTGCTGATTGGTGCCCAACTTGACAACTGAACAGTACCACGAGGGGACCTTTCCTACCAGTACCTACCAGTACCAAGAGGTACTGGCAGGTAAGCAGAAATTGGTTGGTAGCCGTTCAGTAACTGAGCTGTAACCAAGCTGTAACTGAGCTGGTACTGAAGTGTTACTGCATTGTTACCAACAGGTACCAAGTGTGGAAAATTGGGATGGTAACATAGCGGTAACTGATTGGTAACTGATTGGTAACTGCATGGTAGCCAATCAGTAGAAAATTCATAGGATCCAATGGATGACCAATCAGTACCCGGTTGGTTACCGGTAGGTACTTATCAGTTGAAGACTGAACGGTACCGCAAGGGGACCTTTCCTACCAGTACCAATCAGTTCCCCACCAACCAGTAGCCAACCAGTTACTGAGTGGTATTGGTTGGTGATGGTTTGCCTGTGCATAACACGTCCGTCTTTTGTTGTAAAATTGTTTCCGGGTGAATGATAATCAGAATCAAAATGCCATGTTCCTCAATATGGGATGCCTGCTGGAGGGTATCTGTGTCATATACGGCAGAATGTAACGTAGGAGGTAAGAAGAATCTGACATGGTAGAGATGGTAGCAGAAGTGGATGAAAACTAGAAGTATGCAATGATGTATTCAGTGTCATCGACGGCATGTTACCCATTTTAGCGCATCCAGTTGAAAACATTGCCTCCTATCGGGAACTGGCGAACTGCCAGGGGAGACAATTTTGGAAGGTCAGGAAACGACTCCTACAGCCGCGAATGCAACTACAGCGTCCCGAGTCAAACCGCCAAAGGTGACGCAATGAATCATGGGAGTTTTATGAGAGACCGTGACACTGCATATCACTGAAAATTATCAAAATCGCGGCTCGCCTATGTTAACTCCTCGTGGCGATGTTGGGTTGATTTATTTGTACTTCCATGCAAACAAAATATCTGTTGACTGTTAGTTACGAACACTGGTAACAATAATAATTAATTAATATATCCCTTCAGATTTATCCAGAAAGTCTATTCATATGCAAATAAAGCACTCCGCTAAATTGTCAGATGCGCCATTCTATGAATATTCGTTCTTCTTACACTCCTGATGCAAACCTCCCGTCGTCAGTAATATTTATTCAACGAAATGTAACCCAAGTTGATACATTTATTTAATGAAACAAGAGAACAGAATTGGGGAAGCCGAACTGAATGAACTTATCGCCACGAGCGCAACAGCTTTCTTCTTTGGTTTTCTTTCTGGGTCAAGCCGTTACATATAATGGAGCTTTTGCTTCTAAATCTGGTAGCCAATCATTTGCCTTTAGTAAAATTCCTGATAGTCCTTATAAGGCACGCCTGCGTATGACGCGATATTTCTCTAGTATTTTGAACTTCAGTTGTAAGAAAATTGAATGTTCATTGGTCGCCAGTATTGGTTACGTCATATAATGACCTCCCACGCTTTCCGCGAAAAATTGAGGCTTATGACGAGTGGGTAAAAACATTCCTTTGAATTCGACCTGATTCAAACTTCTTGTTGAAATATTGAGAAAACAAAGCCATTCGTATCACCAAATGTCGGTAGTTCGGACGGACATGATAGATTATGAATTTTGGGATGTTAGATGCACAATAAATGAAAAAAGACATATGAAAATATCCTGCCCACCCGTTAGGGGGCCACCAGGTTAGAAGTAAACAAATAAATGAACTTCCCGCGTTATCTCCTAGAGTATATAAGGTACCGTAGACCTGGGTCCCCAGAATAAATGAACTACGGCCATACTCGATTGTAATTCAATAAAAGATTTATTGCCCATTTACGATATCGAACTAATGTGTTAAAAAGACAATAGGAGTCGAAAGTACAGGTAGACCTTCGTTGGGCAGAAGTTTGGATCTAACGAAAAAAATGTTGACTCCGATGTCAGCACAACCGGTTTTCTGGGTCACCGTAGCGTACGGCCAGACTCCGTGGCCAGATAATTCCCATGATTCCTCGGTCAAAATTTAGGTAATACAGCTGCCGACAATTGCCGACTAATAACGACTGCAAGCCGATCGGCGCACAGTGGAAAAAATGGATTCTGTATTGCACAGATTTCACATCCTACGTCACATGAAGCGTTATAGGCAGGCTGGTGGTGCCATTGCAGTCTACATAGTCTAAGTGATCCTTACATACTTCTAGTTTTCATCCACTTCTGATGGTAGGGAAAAGTCTACCAATCAGCTTGCTTAATACAGATATAACACAGATATTTAGCCATCTTAGCTTTTGGTGTTCCGTAGAACCGGTAAGGACAACTTTGTTTGTGTCCCTAATAACAAAGACAATCAAAAACTTGCATAAGATAAAGACATGAGTGTTGAGAAAATAACTGGACGAAGACAGGATAACGTAATGCTCCTTATCCCTTTGTTAATGTCATGTGTTTGGAATAATGGCAAATAGACTCAGTGCACACACATCACAATGATATTTTCCTTATTACATTCTAGAGATTTATGTACATAGAAGAAAGCCATAGATGTAAATAGAAGAGTGATTAAGAACGTAATTAAGCTGCTAGATGGATGCTATATTGTATGGTTTTATTGAGATTATTTATTCATTCAATATACCATGACTAATTAAAGCAATGATTATAGAGCCGCGTCACTTGGGGCTGAGTCGGGGCTTCAAGAACACTACTCCTGATTTTAATGAGACAGTCAGCTAACTGAATCCCCCGATTCCCCGAATAATTAAATTCACGAGGCATAGCTTTGAAGCCTTCCCCCATAGCATATCATAGCGAGTGATATAGACGGCAAACAACATTTAGAAAACAACCGCGAGTAATCAGTAGCCAAATCATACAAAAATAGCTTCAAATGTTCTAACGGTAAATGCCCACCCCGTCTCCGCCCTTACAGTACCTGTCCTTTTCCAAATTTTACTAAAACAGTTCATAATTCAACAAAAAATACCTAACTTTGCGTCGTGCCTTATCCAATGTCCATTTTCCAACACCTAGTGATGCCAACAGGCGCGGATCACGCAACCGTATAGTAGGGCTTAGACCCCTAAAAGATTTACATTGGTGGCAATGTTAACCTAATTGCATCTCGTCGATCCCCTAATTAAGTCTAGACTTCCATATTTGGGCAAGCAGTACTTTAATTCAAGTGTTACAATTTGACAAACTTCTTGGCGGGGATTGCCCATCTAGATTTTGAGTTATACTCGCTTCTACAAATGACGTCATCATTTTTGGCCTTTTTCTCTGCTTTGAGAATGCGGTGCACAGACACCCAAATTGTCCCTATGAACAACACCTTATTAGACCCTGAGTTAAAATAAAACTCTTGGCTAAACCGAACACATATCATACTCCAAAAAACTACCACTGGCCTTAAATTATTCATCACAACAGAGACAGCAAAAAAGATTTAAAACAATTCACTTCTCTGGCAGACTATTTTTGTTTAGTGGTCTAGTGCCGAAAGGAAGATTGACAGTTACAGCTATCTGCGGTTGGTGATAGAAATATGATTTTGAAATTAAATGAAATAAGTTTGGCATCCACTCAGAAGGTATGTAAGATCGCGGAGAACGTTATTTTTCCAAATTAGGTGACACACAAGCCTGGTTAGAAGAGTCGATCTTGCACTCGGCGTTTTAAAATAAACAAAGACATTCGGTATAATAAAACAAGTAACACGTATATCTCGAAAAACAGGTACATCTCGAAAGGTGATTACAACTGGGGTCGGTGTACATCACCTTTCCTCGAGCTGTCAAATCCACGTGTCCCACCACACAAAATTAAATAAAAACCAAATAGAACCCACTAACTGTTCAAACTATACAATTATACTCAGAAATTCAGCAGCAGTTAGAATACGTGGAATAAGTTCTATTATTATATCTCATGTAAATTCGTAATGTTTTCATTGGTTGACAGCGTGTCACGTGTCATTCTACAAATCGTGATGTTCAGTGATGATGCAGTCATATCTTGCCTTACCGTTGAATACATGTCATGTACCACGGCAGAGCGTTGAACATGACATTTATTCCACGGCGACATCTGGCGGACCAAGAGTTGCCTCTCATAGTCATTCTCGCCAGCCAGTGTATCGATCGATCTGTTAGGATCGATACACTGGCTTGGTTAGTCACCCATACGAGTTCTGGATATAAATAGATCAAGGGACTTCCTCTAAATCAACCCAATCAGTGAACGCGCTAAGCTGGTTGATTAAGCCAATCCCCTGTGAGGTATGAGATGTGACAGGTTTGAATTTCATCGCGGACCAAACTGCTTTGATGTCAAGATGAATCGAAATGCAATCGGGAGTTAAAGCAAAAACCGCACTCTTGGGATAACGACATGCTAATTCAAGACAAACTCTGGGGACGAAATGTACGCGATTGTATAATAGAGGCATCGACTCAAGAACTCATTCGAATCACCAAAAATGTCCAGGTAAACCCTCTGCGAGGACTTAGGATTTACCTGGACTTGTGAAGATGCTCATAGTGCGCGCGTAAATATTCGAAGATTGATGTGTGTCTTCGTCGACCTGATGTGTATACGTCGGCCCGTTGGTGATAGGAATTAGTGAATGTGATTTGGTAATTGACTGAAATAAATTTGGCATCTTTTGAAAAGGTACGTAAGATCACCGAGAACGTTACTCATCCAAATTATGCGATTGAGTCTACAAACAAGTCGAGATCGAACAGTCGATCATGACACGGAGTTTTGAAATCAACAACGGTCACGCAGTGTTGAACACGATATACTTATTTTACCGTACCATCCTCATTCACATGATTATAAAGTACCTATTTTATTCAAATAGGGCATTCGGTATAATAAAACAACTATTGCATGTTATAGAGTGGGACATTACGATTTGTTAGCTCTCGACAAGTGATGTACAACTCGCGCTGCGCGCTCGTTGTGCATCACTGGTCTCGAGCTGACAAATCGTGATGTCCCACTCTATTTTATGCAATAATTGTATAATAGACTCCCGGGTAGGAGGGTAGCCCTTCTACTTTCCATCATACTTGATCATTTTTTATTTATGAATGAAAAACGTTGAATCACGATATCGTGATTTATTCGCAAAAAATCTTATCGATAACAAACTTATTGGAAAAAAGCCAATGAAAAAATCGCCATTCAATCGTTTGTTTGGAAGATAACATTCCATCGCAAATTTGAAAATCGAGACATCGTGAACAATCGTGGCTTGATGTTGAGAGATATGCGTGAACTGTTATTTCATTATATCCAACAATTAACGGGCCACTGGATTTCTGATTCCGCGACCTGAATCTACTAATTATGGCATCATTCCGAAGAACATCAGAAATTACGAACCAGAACGAAAGATACGCCTTGTTTGCCTTAAACTACAGGAGAAAACATTGGCGGTTTAGGAATAGCCTTGCTTGAGAAACACTGTAAAGGACCACAGAAGCACTGTAAAGGACCACGGCGAACGGTTAACTGTTTATTTTATATTGTCCCATTGGTAGAATCGGAAAGACTTATTCTCTTCAGTTTCACTTCCTTTTTAGTCTTTTTACCGATTCCCCTAAAGAATTTCCTGAAGCACATACACTTTTTCTGTGCCTTCGAAAAATCTCGTCCTCGTCACAAAGAGAACACACTTGAGTGGATTCAGAACGAAGTGATCATCCCATTGAACAAAATTACTAAGGTATGCTTTGAAATCATTAAATGTTACACAATTTATATAGGGATATATATGGGTCTACTATATTCCATCTACTTTAGGTATTGGCTAAGCAGATGGCAATTTGACCAATGATTTTTCAGAGAATACTTCTTCATAGACAAATTGCGTACCACACATGATAGGCACGTCTGAGTTATACATCAGCTGAGGATTGTTTTGACTCCCAATTAATTATTCTAACGACTCCAGACCAGACGTCCCCTAGCAGTTACATTTCAAATGGTCATATAATCATAGGTCAAAGTTTCGAAACCTTAAGATAGTGATCAAAACATTAGGATGGATAGTTAAATATACATGTGAAAACAACTGAACTAATTACGTAAACATCGTATTATTTTTACTTCGTGAAACTAATGAAAGGTGTATCGATTGAATAACAGGAGATAAAAGACGTTACATTTTCTTGGTATTGATTTGCTGTAGTTATATAACTGACGAACAGGATACAGTAATACTAAGTGGACTTGGAGTGTTGTTGTGCAATCACCGGGACAGCATTATTGGTGCATTATCTTAGATGACTGGCGATGCATTCGAATCTATAATCTATACTGATATGTCAAACTATCATAACATGGGTGATGTTGCCCGAGGAAAGTGCAGGGTTTAGCCGTGCCAGATGCTTTGATATCTGTTATTGGCGATGCAGTCGTCTGAAGGTAGACTGCTATGCCAAACTGGCATAAATGAATGGTGATGCCCGGGAAAGTGCAGGAGTCAGTGTGTCATATCAAAACTATATTATTCGAAGGCAGGTATCACATTAGAATTGAAATAAAAACATAATTTAAACATCACCCTTGTTGTCGTGGTCACACATACGTTGGTCTCTGATTGTCTGGGTTGTTCGGCGGTCTGTCATAAACAAAGACACTATTTGTCTGAAAGAGCATCCGCATGCACAGCAGATGTAAATCCGCGGAGTCAAAGCAGTACCCACCTCCTGTACAAATGAAAATTAAGACACAAAGCTGTGTTAGCATGTAGATATTTCTTCCTAACCAATTCCATTTACTTTTGTTTCAGTTTCCATATATCCTTGTGTGACACAGGGTAACCTAGATTTCGACAGTGTGGCCAGTGTATGTTATCCGAGAGACATATTTCTCTGAATCTCCCAGAGACGTTGAGAACGGTCACATGGCATGATACCTTGTAGCCGTTCATCCGCTATTCCATGTCGTTATGATGAAAGACAACCGAGGCTTCAGCTGGGGCATTTGCTGTTCCTGGATTACACATAGCCGACGTGAATTTATGGTGATCGCTCGACTAATGACCGGTGACACGTAAAACGTTATGGGCTCGTACCTCTTGTACATTGCAGAAAGACTTATCTGTTGAACCGAGGACACGGGCTTCCAGTTTAGGGTGATGCTTCATCGTTAACCGGTGATCTATATTACCTTCATACATTTCATGCATTCATTGATACTACACATCTGAACCTCCATCATCGCGTCGAAGTTCATTGGTGCATTTTACTTCTACTCTTCTAATTTCCCAACGGCAAACAACATGTTCCTACGAAGTAGGCTACAGATCGCAAATTGTCCGGTAATGAGTCAGTCAGTCAGTCAGTCAGTCCATCCAAATCCTTTCGTCGGCAAAATAAGGAGAACCGTTGACATTAGAACCTTGATTTTTGGCATAAACGTCCATTAGGGCATTGTTACCAGCAAGTTCTGAACGTGTATCCTATTTCACATCCAAACACTTCATCATTGACCACATTCAGGTCAAATTACTCACTGCTGCTAAAAATACCCTGTCATTGATCCCCTTTCCACTGTATACCACATGGCCCTGTTAAACAGAGAGTGTGTGACTTGGATTCAAGGGTTAAGACTTTGGAGGGAAATACAATTTTGACAGCAGAAATATGACCCCGCCATTTGCTGATTAGAGCGATAAAACAGGGTAGGCTAAATGGACCCCTTTCAATGCAGTATTTCTTGGCATGGATGTGAAAATATGAGGACATACTTTGGGGTTTTTTTGTACCTCTTGAATATTGACTATATATCACACTTGGATATAATTTGAACAAAAAATTACATGTGTAAACAAAATATGTCTAAATTTCTCTTGTCATTTCAAATCTTGATCCATTTTGATTCCTTGATTAGGGGATACAGAATCACTGCCACGGAGTGTGTTGGTGTGTCACAGCAATTTCCGATTCACACAACGAAGCTGAGGTGGTTTAACGTTTATCAATGAAGAAAATCACCGATCAACCGCCATAGAATATAATGTGAAACAAGAAAACCGGAATAGTACATTCATCAGTTTGCCGATGCCCAAAATGTGTTGTCTCATATATCTAGATAACAACGTGATGTAGAGACGCTATTTATTCGTCTTTGTACCGGTTATGCCCAGGAGAATGACATAGAATCATTATTATCTTGTGCATAGAAGGTGTTGGTCTTGAGTTGAATTACCGTAAACTACATAAATGCTACCTTTCTACTATAGTACTATATATAAAAATTTGGTGTATTGTTGGGAAAATAACGTGATTCAAAAAGTTGTTTTGATCCTGTACAAGGGCACTGAAAACCATTAAAGAGATGTAAATGTATTTTCACACGTAAAGCTTGAAATCTATCTGTTTCCTTTAATTAAACAATTGTAAAATTAAATCGGCGATCGTTATTTATTTTGGAATGAAGGCGCATTAGGAGACTGTTACCAACAAATTCTGAGCTGACCTACTTTTGATGAAAATTTCTGGTGATTTTTGATGAAAATCACTGGCGATTCTGACTTGGGCGGTGCCCATCTTAATATAGGCAGGATTTCAACTGGGGGTGGGGATTTTCAAGAGTTCAGTTCGCGTTCGAGTCCTAATGCCTACTGTACTTCGTAGGTCCTGTGACGTTAGTCACACTGCCATGTATATGCATGTACAGCTGCAAAAGTTAAGCACCACTCTATTGTATCAATACTTGTATTGCTTATAGCACGTACAGTTGCGAATAGCGCGATTAGACAGTGCGTTCTTGGACATCTAATAACTCAACATACACTGGTACTCAATGACAGACAGAAAACAATACTGTCATTATTCAGAGCTATATAAGCATGCCAAGACAATTGCTGATAATGGGGTCATTCATGGACGAATTAAGTATATCAGTTGCAGCTAATCCATCGTCCTTACGCGGACGACGTTCTCGGCGCGTTTCCTCATACTGGTAATCCGCTGATCTTTATCATTATAATACAGTCCCATTCCTCAGAGAGTGCTTGGATCAGTTCCTGTCTTGTCTGTATTGCGGGGTTCCTAGCTGTCACTTTCTCACATAAGGTGCCTCACAAGTGCTTGGGTACACCAATAACTACTCACGTTTTCTAATTATTTCTAATTAATTATGACATATTTCACCGAACCGACGGCGAGTAATTTTTAGACAGGTGCATATAGATAACCATTTATCTTTCGTTCATACATTTAGTTATATGCGTATTTATCTGTGTACAAGGATAACGTTCTTCCGTGCCTTTTTCAGAATTTCTTATATCAGGGGACTTCGCAAAATCCGAACATAATATTTTCAATGTATGTCTTGTTCAATTCGTTCGAAGTTCAAGTATTCACAGCTTCGGGTGTCTAACTGAACTATAGTCGTGTTGGTTTTTCAGACATAGCGTTTGCTGTGGGCCATGCAGGCATGTGGGCCTTCTCATAGAGCTGCATCTTGCATGTCTTGTGTTGGTAGAGACACATGAGAGGTTGTGGCGCTCAGCCCCATTCAGTTATATACAAAACTGTAGTTTTCATTTATGCATATATGGAGTCAATACTGTTTAGCCTATGTACATATATGTTCGCTTGAATGTGATTAAGAATAATCTAAACGTCTAATTATTCTCTTGTTTATCACTCGGGATTTATTCCGGGTACCAATTTCTCACACAGAGGTCTCTGCCAACTCAAAATCTATTTGTTGTTTTTCATGTCGCCAGCTCTGCTATCAAGAACATAAAAACAAACAAAAAACACCGTTCGTGTGTTAGGTGTCCAATGTCCCTTTTATCTTTGTCTTTGAGAGTAAGCCTACTTATATGCGTGAAGATGATCTGCAGGTTACAGATGATGTTCATATGGATATGGATCACATTTCAGGTTGGAAGAGCAAGACAATATTCTAGCCTCCAGGCATAACCATTGTGTTAGATTTACTACACATAATGCGCGCATAATTCCGCAATCTTCCGAGGACAATCTCACGAATTTCTTGAGTTTTCAGTGCAAAAATTGTTGGATTTAATATAGGTACAATACATGGTACAACCGAAGTGAGATAGAAAAGTAATTCGGTGGAAATCTCCAGTTTGCCCAGGATTGCCAGCTGCGCAATCAGTACTGAGGACCATGTAAATAACTGACAAATACTTATGACCAGAAGAACCTTGGAGGCTTTGGATATGGCCAGGAGTCCCGTTCTGTTCTCTCCCCAGGTGACACTTACTCGATTTTGTTGGATATGACGAGAATGTCGACGACTGATAGTGCACACAACACAGTGGATGACAATGCTGCTTATAGAAGAAATCAAGAATGTGACATCAACGGCGAAGACTAGAATATAAAGATTTAGTTCACCGTTGCATGTGTTGAATCGCTCCTGGTCAGAGAATGGAAAGGCTAACGGGATCACACTTACAAAGAGGACGATGGACCATATGGCCGTAATGGCAGCGGCAGCGCTGTGTCTTGTGACAAAGAAATGATATCTCAGAGGTCGGACTAGGCTGATGAACCGTTCGATAGATGCTCCCAGGAGAGATAAAGCTGACGCGGTAAAGACAAAGTTGTTGGAGATCAATAACAGTTTACATATTGATGAATTCGCAAAAACGAAAAACCCTTCGCTCAGCAAGTAAATCTGGAAGGATTTCGCCACACTTCCATAGAGAAAGTCAGCCACTGCAAGATTAACTATAAAGACGTTTTGAATCTTTCTCAATCGGCGACTGGAGACGATGGTTACAATAACAACAAGGTTGAAGGCACAAATCATCACCTGTGTAACCACAAGCACGGGGACTATCGACGGCAATTCCCGCATGGAAAGATTGTAGTTAGGTGATTCACTGGTACTGCCTATCACAGGAGGTGTGCTGGTGTTAACTAGTCCATGTTCATCCATTCCTTATTCTGTAAGTTGTTAATAATCAATGCGGCGAATTATGTGGAATGTCTGGCTCATACGTCCTATTTAGTCAAAATGTCTCCCCGGTAAATGATCATCAAATCAGAGTGCCCTGTTCCTCAACCTAAGGTGCCTCCCGGTGGAAGTGTACAAGATATACATCGTAATAATACACAGGATGTAAGACGAAACTGACTAGGAATACGGTAAACGATTACCGGAATTCTGTATGTATACATGGCAAGGAGAAATCATCCAATGAGCTTGCCTGAACCGGTACGCAGAACCGGTAAGCATATTATAAAACAA
>JAVTVY010011362.1:0-52425 GCA_036873755.1 Hanleya hanleyi
TGACAATCATATCAATTTTGGTGTAAAATGGATTGAACATCATATCACATTTAATATATCCATTTCAAATAACACAAACAGTTTAGAGATCATGGATTACTTCAGAATGAATTTAGAAGATAAATCAAATAATACTATGAATTTATAAGCTCAATGCTGAGAACTGATCATTAATGTAAATAGAGTATTGATTTCGTATGTGATTTGATTACATAAGCGTTCACTTATTACAAATAAATGTAGCATTATCTGGCGGTGATGAAACATTTACCTGAGAACACGTGACCTTAATTTATGCGCCACATTGAACCGAAATGCTCTTTTTCAATTTTTTTCGAAAAGTGACCCTCATGTGTACTTAATGGCCCATGTGAGACCCTTGTGCTGTCCGAGAGTGTGACCACCACCCTGGAAGTATTTGGGGACATATATATTTAATCGATTTAACATGGTGGTTGATATCACTCTCTCGGGTTGAACGAAACTTAAAAATACGCCTTTCATAGAAATCTGCTCATAGAATATTATATCAAATTGACTGAATATCTATGGTTACAGCTAAGATAGTGCCACGGCACTGTAGCTCATCTGTCTGTAACTGGAGAACGTAGCTGTGAGAAATTTTTACTAAAGAACTGCAATAGATGAGTTTCTAACTTGTGTTGTCCTCCCTGAACACTAAATGATCCATGCAGTTATTTCCTGAGATTTCATGATAAAGTTTCATGGGAAATTCAAGATGCGGCCATATTGGATTTTTGAATCGGACAAGAAAGGGTATCTTGCTCAACTTGACCCCAAGGGGAACCTGTGTATCAAATTTGAGAAAAAAATCAATGCAGTAGTTCCTGAGAAATCCATGATCGCGATAACAAAGTTTCATGGGGAAATCCAAGATGGCTGCCTAGTGGTCATATTGGATTTTTAAATCAGAGCAGAAAAGATATCTTGCACAACTAGACACCAAGGGGAATCTGTATACCAAATTTGAGAAAGATCCATGCAGTAGTTCCTGAGAAATCACGATGTTTCGTCTGGAAATCCAAGATGGCTGCGTGGTGGACATATTGGATTTTTCAATCAGAACACAAATTGTATCTTTCACAACTAGACCCCAAGGGGAACCTCTGTACCAAATTTGAGAAAGACCCATGCAGTAGTTCCTGAGAAATCGCGATAACAATGTTTCATCTGGAAATCCAAGATGGCCGCCTGGTGGCCATATTGGGTTTCTGAATCAGACCACAAAAGTATCTTACACAACTAGACCCCAAGGGGAACCTGAGTATCAGATTTGAGAAAGATCCATGCAGTACTTCCTGATAAATCACGATAACGAAGTTTCATAGGGAAATCCCAGATGGCCGTCTGATGGCCATATTGGATGTTCGAATCAGAGCAGAAAAGGTATCTTGCACAGCTAGACCCTAAGTGCAACCTCTGTACCAAATTTGAGAAAGATCTATGCTGTAGTTCCTGAGAAATCACGATAACAATGTTTCATCTGGAAATCCAAGATGGCCGCCTGGTGGCCATATTGGATTTTTCAATCAGACCACAAATTGTATCTTGCACAACTAGACCCCAATGGGAACCTCTGTACCAAATTTGAGAAAGATCCATGCAGTAGTTCCTGAGAAATCGCGATAACAATGTTTCATCTGGAAATCCAAGATGGCCGCCTGGTGGCCATATTGGATTTTTGAATCAAACCACAATAGTATCTTGCACAACTAGACCCCAAGGGGAACCTGTGTATCAAATTTGAGAAAGACCCATGCAGTACTTCCTGATAAATCACGATAACAAAGTTTCATAGGGGAATCCAAGATGGCCGCCTGGTGGCCATATTGGATGTTCGAATCAGAGCAGAAAAGGTATCTTGCACAACTAGACCCCAAGGGGAACCTGTGTACCAAATTTGAGGAAGATCCACACAGTAGTTCCTGAGAAATCGCAATAACAATGTTTCATGGGGAAATCCAAGATGGCCGCCTGGTGGCCATATTGGATTTGTGAATCAGACCACAAAAGGTATCTTGCACAATTAGACCCCAAGGGGAACCTGTGTACCAAATTTGAGAAAGATCTATGCAGCAGTTCCTGAGAAATCGCGATAACAATGTTTCATCGGGAAATCCAAGATGGCCGCCTGGTGGCCATATGGGATTTTTGAATCGGACCACAAAAGATATCTTGCACAACTAAACCCCAAGAGGAACCCGTGTACCAAAATTGAGAAAGATCCATGCAGTAGTTACCGAAAAATAATGATGACAAAATTTCACTGGCAAATTCAAGATGGCCGCCATGGCAGCCATATTTAAAATCGTATCGACACGGCATGAACAAATTCTGGTGTAGTCATTGGAGGAACATGCATGCCAAGTTTCAGCTTAATCGGCCAAGCGGTTTCAGAGAAGAAGATGTTTACGGACGACGCACGACGGACGACGCACGACGTACGACGGACAGTCAGGCCATGACATAAGCCCATCGGGCCTTCGGCCCAGATGAGCTAAAAACCAAGATTGTGTGGCAGTGTCAGTGACGCTGAACTGTGCTACGAGTACACATTGTACGGACAATGTTCAGGAAAGGCACGTGGATGCTTCCTTTTTGGCTAACTTGCAGCAGTTTATCCGAGTGCTACTTTTCCAAGTCGGATTTTTTAAAGTTCGGGATTTTCCAAACTCAAAGAAATAGATCAAGCTAATAACATATATTGATAGCATTGAACATGTTGACGCGGAATTTCTCTGTCTATGCGATTGGATTCAAAGACAATTCCATACTTTGAGACCAAGAATAATTGTCCTAATCGCAACTAAGACATCTGGTATATTTTGATGTTAATTGCTATTGGAGGATAACGATGCATGGTATACGCTTCCAGTCCTGTCCCCTTCAAAGATACCTTGCTAACGAAAATGACGCTGTCGAAAAACCACGTCTCATATCATGCGCGTGAGAAAAGCACAGGAAACAAAAACAAGGGTTGATAGTTGATATACCTATTTTTCTTTTCACGCTTAATTGCCGTATACTCTCATTAATATTTTCAAGAGCCAGGTCAGCATAATTATCGATTTTTTTAATGCCACTATAAGAGCTCAGTCACGTTGATCCATGTCTCACAATCGTCCTGATATCAACTTGAGAGAAAATCGCAAGGTAAGTTTATCATCTATATGGGTTGCTGTTCGAGAAAGAGCTGTGTTCGGTTAAAAATTGTCACTCGAACATACTTCTTCCAGTCCGTCTGGGTGGTTTAGCATTGTATAGCAAAGTGGTGGTGAATTAAGAAATAAAGACCGAGAAAGAGGTTTCAAATTTCCCAGATAAACACGAGGGTGTTAACTGCTGGACGAGTGCCAACTGGTGTTTATCTTGGAAATTTGAAATTGATTTTCGAGGTCTTTATTTCGATTCGGACATTCAAAATCGAGTATTTCAGCCCAACTCA
The DNA here is from genome assembly GCA_036873755.1 of Hanleya hanleyi. NCBI lineage: Eukaryota > Metazoa > Mollusca > Polyplacophora > Lepidopleurida > Hanleyidae > Hanleya > Hanleya hanleyi. Next base: position 3,467 of record JAVTVY010011362.1, read on the forward strand.
CACTACGAACATTTCGTTGTATTAGAACAAAAATACTGTTGAGAACATGTTTTGTCTGCAGTGTGAGGTACCTAGAAACACGAACATTTTATCTGAGAGACAAGTTCGTGAAATCAATAGCCCAACTTACACTGTGAACATTTTGTTGTATTAGAACAGAACAGTTTGTTCGTGTTTTTGTTCATGGTAACCTCACATTGCGAACATTTTATCTTCACCACCAATCACCGCGATCAAGCAGCGAGGCTGCCGATCATGCGATGGGAGTCATTTTGTTGTGTAATGTGAGAGCGGCTTCGTCACATGACCGACAGCTGCCAGTTGATTGGATAGCTGTTGGTAAATTTTCGGACAAATGTTGGCGATCACCACACACTGAAGACAAACCGTTTTGAGCACAAAACATGTTCCGAAAATCAAGCATGTTTGATTCCACGAACTTGTCCCTCGAACAGAATGTTCGTGTATCTAGGCATCTCACACTGCAGACAAAACATGTTCTGAACAGTGTTTTTGTTGATACAACAAAATGTTCGTAGTGTGAGTTGGGCTGTTTGATTTTGATTTTTGATTTTCGGAACATGTTTTCGTCCTTAAAACAGTTTTTTTCTTCAGTGTGTGGTGATCGCGAACATGTTTCCGAACATTTACCAACAGTTATACAATCAAATGGCAGGTGTCGGTCATGTGACGAAGCCGCTCTCACATGACACAGAAAAATGACTCCCATCACATGACCGGCATCCGCGCTGCTTGATCGCGGCGAATGGCGGTCAAGAGAAAATGTTCGCAGTGTGAGGTTACCACGAACAAGCTGCAGATGTTCTGTTCTAATACAACAAAATGTTCGAAGTGTGAGTTGGGCTTTATTACGAAATTCTATTAAATTAATATGTTGGTGTATGCCTTCCGCATTGATGAAAACAATTTATGAATGAGGCGTCACTTCCCAGCTGGTCAATGCGAACATTGTTGCAAATTGCGGAAACGTGTCAATTACTCGCGCGCTGGCTATAGTCATCCCCGCTAGCCGACAACGTCACAGGACTGCAGGTGTTCCCCGGTGTTTATCGGGAATTCAACACCACTTTCGGTACAATGCTATAACATTGAGACGGACTGGAGGTATGTTCGAATTTCCGATAAACACCGGTGAACACCTGCAGTGCTATGGCGTTGTCGGATGGCGGGGATAACTATAGTGAGCGCACGCGTAATGTATATCTTCCCGCAGTTTGCAACAATGTTCGCATTGACCAGCTGGGATGTGACGCCTCATTCAAAAATTGTTTTGATCAATGTTGAAGGCATACACTAACATATTTTAGCTAGTTTAATAGGGCTTTGTAATAAATATTCTATTGTGCACGTCCGAATCGAAATAAAGACCTCGGAAATCGGTTTCAAATTTTCCAGATAAACATCAGTTGGCACTCGTCCAGCGGTTTAGATCCTTGGCTTGCGGTCTAAACCGCAGTTGCAACAATGTTCGCATTGACCGATAAGCTGGGATGTGACGTCTCATTCAAAAATTGTTTTGATCAATGTTGAAGGCATACACTAACATATTTTAGCTAGTTTAATAGGACTTTGTAATAAATATTCTATTGTGCACGTCCGAATCGAAATAAAGACCTCGGAAATCGGTTTCAAATTTTCCAGATAAACATCAGTTGGCACTCGTCCAGCGGTTTACATCCTTGGCTTGCGGTCTAAACTGCTGGACTCGTACCGACTGGGAAATTTGGAACCTTTCCTCGGTCTTTATTTCTTAAATTAGAAATGAGAGTTACAGATAATATCGACTTGACGATCTGGAAACTGTTGACCGGTGTGATGGATAAAATGTCCTGGTGATTAATGTCCCTTTTTCATATCCTTTTCTACTGCAACCAAGGACGGTCACTTATCTCCAATGTGGAGAAAAGTGTCCTAGCTCGATTAGAAGATCGGGGACGGATCTTAGCCACCGGACATTCTTTGTGTCCACACCGGTACTCTCTAACAAGGAACTCGCCTGTGTTTATAATCAAATCATTATTATGTGCATGCTTGGGGTCATCTTCACCACGTCGCGGTTTCTATTTGTGAGCCAAAGGCGAACCCTTGACCAACTTGCATAGCAAACCGCGTTCCGCCCACACACTCCAGTTACGTGACCTAGAAAAACTGCGCTGGAGGTAAAATACGTTTGGGTTTTACTTTCGCTGCTAAACTATTCGCTGATACCGAATGTAAAATATTTAATCCAAGCACGCATAACAACAAAATATTAATGGATAGACCAGTGAAATTTTATAGAAATCCGTGCGTTTCAACCCAATTCAAGTCCTTCAGTGGGAAGGTGAGGTCGGATACACTGACCGCCTTTAAAGCTTCGGTGTTTTCTACATTTGCCTGGCTTGTTGGATGTTTGATGGTAGATGAATGGAGATGAATGAGTTTATTTTCTCTTCAAATAGATTTTGTTTTAAACTATGTTTCCTTATATTTATTAATGTTCATGGTTGTTGAAAAGGTGCATGTTCTTCTGCACTGGGTATCGCACAAGCTATCTACTATGGTGTTTTCGATCTGTTGTCACGGTCGCCATGGTCGCGGTTCTTAAGTGACCTGATTGGTCAATATGTACAGGATGCCGTTGTGTGTCGTTGATCGCGATACATTGCCCAAGCGGACCAGGGCTTATATCTATCATAGAGATAGAGATACCCCTGGTTTTAGCGAGGATGGCCTGGGGTCTGTTTCTAATTGTGTATTTCTGATTATGGACACTGAGGAAATTCTCCAGAATCAAGGCTGGTCCGTGAATCTCGAATACGATGCATGACCATGTCGAATGTGCGTTTTATGTAAGATTGTCAATAAATAGATTTTCCATAAATGATGAAGTTTTCACGTATGAAATTAGGATGCAGATTTTCACCCAATCATGACACGAAATAATTCTTTCGAATTTCAAACCCGTTAAATAATGGAATGGACAATTTACACTACCGGTTGGTACCGTAAGAGGTATCCTTTTCCGGACGTCGGCTGATTACTGAATGTCTGATTTGACGATCATCCCCAATGCTTTCAGAGCAAGAAAACGTTTTTGTTCAGTTATCACCTCTATGGACAAACTTTTCACCATTACATACCCATTGGGCGTTTTCTCCATCAACTTTTTCTCGTTCAAACGGTCCTCAAGAAGTCGAGTATTGCATATAAAAGAAACTGGAGTGGTTTAGTGAGGGTTTTACCCCAACTAAGTGCGGTTTGGAGTGGCAAGATGAAATATCAGGTACAAAAGAAAATTTTCATTTAGCTTATGGTATTTTCCAGGCGCTGCGTCTAAGGGATATTTTAATAACAGCAACTCTGAGTGGTGGATTTGTTGTGCACAATCATCTGTTTCGTGGTGAAACATCACCTTTTCCTCTATGTAAATATGAAGCCATGCAGAACAAAAAGCGCATGAAGACAAGAGAGAAATGATTTCAAGCTGTTGCATGAGTTCATATCGGATGCATTATTTTTTTGTAATTTACAGAGCAAGCAGATTTCGTTGCAGGGTTTCGCCATTGTTGTGGAATTTTTTTTCGGCCAAGCAAAAAGTAGTTCGATAAAATTCCAGCGGTGTTTGGTATGAGTTGCATGTAAGAGTGTTGAATGTTGTCAAATTCAGAACATATAGCAAATCATTGATCATTTTATATCCTCATGTGTTAATTGAACCACTTTTTCGGAATGTCGATATTCGATATTTTGGAGTTTGAGCTGTTCACAAAGTGTTTATTTCGAAGACTGAACTGGTGATGATTCTGAGCCCACATAGATCATGTCATAGATTGAACCACTGGAAAAGAAACCCCACAGCGATTCCAGTACTGCTGGGGAGGGATATTCTCCTGCTTAATTCTTTCACATCTTCTACATTGAACTGCCCGTATCACATATCTTGAAGTTTGAAGTTTGAAATATGTGTTCAGCTATCTTCCTGGAAAATTTCATGGTTTATCATAAAAGTGTACAATCATTTCGCATATCTGCCGTTATATGTTTAACGACTTCTTATTATTTTTTCATTTCAAACGCTTTTGGAATTGGTGCTGTCATACGAAATAGGTCCTTTAACGAGGAAATTCTTTTATGGATGACGGCTGAATATTGAATGTCGGAAATGACACTTGGTGAATTATTGTTTATAGCAAGTTAAGCAAACCAGTTGAAGTATTTATGGTTCAAAGATGACGAGCGATAAGATTTTCTGAAGCGCATCAGTCCCTGCTCAATTATATTGCGATAAACACACTCCATGTGAGCTGTTCGAACTTTTCAATTCAATGTATGCAAGCTGGCATGGATTCTTAATATTCACTTGCAAATCTCTAAGGAGAAGTTGCGCTTTCAGAAATTTTGATCAGAAATATAAACATGATCAGTACCTTACGAAAACATTGTATAAATGTCAAATGACAAAGGCGATGTGTAATTCTACATCGGAAAATCGCCATTGACAATTGAAACTTCAACACATGCCATAGAGATTTCAAATGTATGCTGTTTGACCTGTCTCAGTCTCCAGCTGGTCAGACCCGGTGTGGAGGCTAAGAATGTCCTGTGGCTAAGAGTGTCCGGGTCCTATCTCCTAACCCAGCTTAAAGACACTTTTCTCTACATTGGGGACAAGTGTCCGTCTTTGGTTGAAATAGAAAAGAATATGAAAAGGGACACTAATCACCAGGACATTCTTATCCATCACACCGGCTCTAGCGGGATGAACATATACAGTGTTCCAGACAAATTCCAACAAAATTCTGCCATGTCGACAACCCCTGTAGTCAGTCACTCATACCGGGCCAGCCTCCCAGCAGAATTAATCTCTTCATCTCACCTTATTACCCATAGAATTTTTATCAAACGTGAAATATACAAATATATTTGACTTCACACTGAGGCAGATGCGCACGAGCTTTTGAAAATTGTTTTGGTTTTTATCTTAATTAAAAACATCTACCTTTAACTGTTCTTGTAGTAACGAAGTCAACAGTTTGTCGATAAATAAGCATATTTCGTTTACTGATGCTTGCAATATACCTAGAATAGGTTGCGGCAGATTAGTGCCATAAATTATGGCAGTGCTGACATGCGTCAATGCGCTTTATTTTTTTTTATTATCATTTTTTTTGGTATATGCCCTTTTTATATATATGTAAGACTTATTTTAAAGTACCCTGTATCTTTATGTGTAATTGTTCCTTCTTTTTATCTGCCACATGTGGCGCTATGTATAATACTTATTCATGGCAATAAAGAATCTATCTATCTAGTGCGGCTTAATCCAGGTATACCTCTAGCGGGCCAATCATAATTAAAGGGACCCTCTCTCTCGTCGACTTTAGACAGAAGATTACAATTTCAACATCTTAAACTATCCCTTTCTGCGCAGTGATATACCAAAGGGGCCTGTATACGGCGTATACATATCTCATGCTGATAGCAAGATACGAGCGTAGCATGTAGATTTTTGGGTTGCCGTTACTTTTCATAACCTGTGTCGAATTCCGTTTAATCCGGGACTAGGGGTCGTATGAACCCATGTACTTCAAGATCTTCATGATGTTCATATGAACAGTCACAATCAAAGCGTGACTGAGATACATCATTCTCTATATGACAACTTCATATCATATGGATTAAGAATGCTGATCAGCGATACGGTTTTGATATTTTTGGAACATCATGATGTCTTGCCGGCATCATTGAAATCTGTTGATGGCTTTTCTCTTTCAGGAAACCAGCATGTATTTATGTTCACTAAAGTATTTTTTGTCCCCCGCTACTTAGTAGGGGGGGGGGGGAAACACTTAGAAACACCGGTGTCCGTAATTCCGTGATTCCGTAATCCCGTGATTCCGTAAGATTTTCTTGTCCGGACAATAACTCGTGAACGATTTAACCGATCAACTTCAAACTTGGGGTGTGCCTTGACATTGGCGAGAGGACGGTTGGGATTGTTTTTCAGCAATGTACATAATCCAATATGGCCGCCGTCAGCCATATTGGATTATAAGCAGTTGGATCTTAGATTTTCTTGTCCGGACAATAACTCGTGAACGATTTAACCGATCAACTTCAAACTTGGGGTGTGCCTTGACATTGGCGAGAGGACGGTTGGGATTGTTTTCCAGCAATGTGCGTAATCTAATATGGCCGCCATCAGCCATATTGGATTATAAGCAGTTGGATCTTGTCCGGACAATAACTGGAGTACGATTCAACTGATCTACTTCAAACTTGAGGAGTGCCTTGACATCGGTGAGAGGACAGTTGGGATTGTTTTTCAGCAATGTGCGTAATCTAATATGGCCGCCGTCAGCCATATTGGATTATAAGCAGGTGGATCTTGTCCGGACAATAACTGGAGTACGATTCAACTGATCTACTTCAAACTTGGGGAGTGCCTTGACATCAGTGAGAGGACAGTTGGGATTGTTTTTCAGCAATGTACATAATCCAATATGGCCGCCGTCAGCCATATTGGATTATAAGCAGTTGGATCTTTGATTTTCTTGTCCGGACAATAACTCGTGAACGATTTAACCGATCAACTTCAAACTTGGGGTGTGCCTTGACATTGGTGAGAGGACGGTTGGGATTGTTTTTCAGCAATGTGCGTAATCTAATATGGCCGCCGTCAGCCATATTGGATTATAAGCAGTTGGATCTTGTCCGGACAATAACTGGAGTACGATTCAACTGATCTACTTCAAACTTGGGGAGTGCCTTGACATCAGTGAGAGGATGGTTGGGATTGTTTTTCAGCAATGTGCATAATCCAATATGGCCACCGTCAGCCATATTGGATTATAAGCAGTTGGATCTTAGATTTTCTTGTCCGGACAATAACTCGTGAACGATTTAACCGATCAACTTCAAACTTGGGGTGTGCCTTGAGATTAGTGAGAGGACGGTTGGGAATATTTATAGTGTATAACTTGACTGTCAACACCTTAAAAATATTTAAATGCAACCATTACCTCACCGCTGTGGGGTGCATCGCTTATCAGCGATATCTCCATTTTCAAATAATACTTTTCATCAATGATATGAGATATCATCGACCACAAAAAATCGACCATAGAGGTCCATGGCCCCCGCAGCAGCAGCGCCAGTTATGGTGGATGTAATCCACCATAACTGGTGCTGCTAGCGGGGGACATGGACCTCTATGGTCGATTTTCGAATTAGTGCTAATGCTAGATAATGGACTCGGAAATGCTCTAATGGACGACGAATGAATATTGAATGATGTAGTAGAAGTTGTATCCAGAACACTCGTTAGTTTTGGAACGTTTCCGCGGCAAATATGGCTGACTTATGGCAACTTTATAACCTAGGAACGAATGACCGTCACTTTGTTTGAAAATTGATACATGCCATAAAAACACCCTGACATCCTCTGCTCAACGAGACGTCACCAAGCGAAGTAACCTTATCGAGATTATCAGAGGTGTTACGTGTCAACAACCTCAATTGAGCAGAACGAATCAACAGAAGCGTATTTCTGGATGTAAACAAAACGGTGAATTAGCTAATATCTTTTCACCTCACTACAACTGTCCGTCGATGCTAACAGTGGGAGCGAAAGCCCACACACCTTTAAACCTATCTAAGGCTATATTTGAAGTGGATGCGTGTAGTCGTCTCCTCTGACGTAATGGGAGAGAATTACTTTTGAAAGTGTTCATCCAATGCAACTATGGTTGCTGGTAGTGCATTACATATGTGAAGGAGACGGTGATATGTGTCCCAAATTGGAGCGATATGCAGGAGGTGAGAAAAATTGACGTCTGGCGACTAAAAAGCAGCCATATGACTCTACAGGAAAGCACCCCCCGGCACCTAACATTCAGACCCGAGAATACGGTGGATTCTCGGACGTAGCTTTAGTATCCCAGTCGCGCTTTTATTGCAGATGTTCATGTGGAGACTATAAAGTATCCACACGGCCCTTAGCACCAGCTTAATCGGAATTAGATACGTTAGCTCGGGAGCTGTGATGACAGATCAGCTCAAACAATTCATCTGATGTTAATGGATGAGCATCGTGGACGTCTGATGGAGTAAACGCCTCAACATGGGGCAACCTGGTAAATGCAAGAATACCCAGAAAATCTAACCTGTAATGCCGGACGTCGTACGGCTTAAATTTCCCTTCAAAACATTAAACACACCTATATTTGTCCAGTGACATGTACAGAGGGCGGGCCTCGGGGACTAACAGTCCGCCAGCAGTATCCTACCACATACAGGTAAGAAACTGGAGCGATACGCAAGAGGTGAGAAAAATTGACGACGTCTGGCGACTAAATAGCAGCCATATGACTCTATAGAAAATCATCTCCCGGCATCTAACATTCAGACCGGAGAATACGGTGGATTCTCGGACGTAGCCTTAGTATCTCAGCCGCGCTTTTATTGCAGATGGTCATGTGGAGACTATGAAGTATCCACACGGCCCCTAGCACCGGCTTGAGCGGAATTAGATACGCTAGCTCGGGCCGATGTTAATGGATAATCATCGTGGACGTCTCAACATGGGGTAACCTAGTAAATGCAAGAATACCCAGAGAAACTAACCGCAATATCCGACGTCGTACGGCTTAAATTTCCCACCAAAGCAATAAATCTACATTTATCTGGCATGTACAGAAGCGGGCCATGGGGACTAACAGTCCACCAGCAGAATCCTACCATATACAGATAATGAATTGCGGCGATATGCAATAGTTTGGCGAGTAAAGAGCAGCCGTGTGACTCCACGGGAAAGCATTCAGTGGCACCTAACACACAGACCCGAGAATACGGTGGAATAGGGAGAGAGAAATAGAGAGAAAACTGCCTGTTATATCCACACAAACAGATGAACATGAGTGGAATAGATAGCATAGATAGCTTCAATGGGTTAATCTTTATTTATGGGCAAATTCGCTTTCATATCATTGGGAAATGAATAATGGTATTTCTCTCAAAACTGTTATCAACAGCTCAAAGGACATGGTACGATAAGATGGACAAACGGCCCCGGCGAGCAGTCCATTCACAGCGTGTCACGGGACTCCAGTGGAATTGAATGGATTCGGGTTGACGGCCGAGAGCGAGGTTTGCAAGGCCAAGCATATTTTACTCGTGGTTTTACACCCTTTTCTCTGTTATTAAATTGATGCTGTTATATATATCTTCGTGCCTTCCGTGTTACGTTAATTCCGTTAATTGCAGCAATAAAAAGTTGAATAAGGAAATGAAATGAATAGATTTTACTCGTCACTCGCTGAATTGAGGGCCCGAAGTCTCATTTTTTTGAGAGAACCAACGACAACTCTCGTAGGATCATTTTTGTTTTGGCGTGTGCAAAAAACTGTAAATAAACCATCCTCTGCGGTAGGTGACGAGCATCCTATATGGCGTTCGACTGGCAACCACGCACAATGTGGCGAATAAGGGTAATCAGCAATGTTAAAAGTTGTCAATGTATATGCTATTAGTTCATCGTGCCAATAGTAACTGTTGCACGACCAGTTTCATTTGACCGAAAGATCCTTCTGGATTTACGCTGATCACAAGCTGCACATGCGACACGTCTTTACTGATGGTATAGAACTGTTTTCGATAAGGATTAAAATAAATGCGCTATGGGCCGTAAACTGCGTTTGTCTATTTACCCATTATGATTGGTCAACAGATAATATTCTCATTTGGCCTTGATGGCAAGACCATTGTTGATATCGCCTACATTCCAAACGGTAGTAAATATTCTTCATCATGGACAAATATATATACATATTTATGTACGAATTCAACGCACAGAACTAGTTCCCTGAGACCACTTCTGATACTACTAAATACTAAGTTGATCAAATCAGTCCAGATATTGTTGTGTGCAATTCTCTAATCACGCGGGCAAAGCTAGCATGCATGGGAAGAGAAAACCTCGCAACATTTGCTGAATATTATATCTTGAGATATAGACCATTTCCACTAATTCTTTCTACTAACAAATATTCTCATATATATTGTAATCATGGTGAAAAATCGAAACATGCATAAATCTATTGAAAGATTTTGGACGAATATTTTGGGATTCGAACCAGCAGATCATTCAGTCAAAACGATAACTTTTCTCGCGACTCTATCCGTCAGGCCAGCTCATACTCGGACATATAACGTTGCTCCAATTATCGTATTTGAAATTGAACACCAAATGACCAAAAACAATATTCCATTAAGATTCATTTTTTATATGAAGATAAACGATAACCAAAACGTGCTTTATTGAACAACTAGGGATTCAAAAGAGGACTGTTATGTGTGAATATTTTTGTGGTTATGGTTTATCTTCATATATTTACAGATGGGCAAACCGTGCCTTTTCAACCAAAAGCTGTCAATTTCACACACTTTGGAGAGCTCTTGTTGAAAAACCATGGCACTCATGCTCCCAATATTTCAAAGAGAGTTTAAAAAAGTGCCATAGTTTATGCTAATCGAGGCGAGCATTTCATATTTTAAGTTCATTTTTCATCTGCAGTCGTACCTCACCTGGGGCGGTTTGTCCACCTTAACGTACAAGGTCCTTTCAGCTACCCGATGGAAAACTCAAATCTAGACGATGTCCACCCCTACCTTAGGTTTAAATTGATCTTCGACCTTTTAACATAGTAAAGGCGCCCCTTCTCGTAGCCAAGTTGACATGGCATCGTTCGTTCCTACACTTAGCCATGAGTCCTCTTCATGGACGTCCATGTACACTCTGGGATCACACGGCTCCATGGGTCGTTCGGCTCTATCCGGCAATAAAGCAACCCATCCCAAGTCTCTGTCTATTAGATTTATCGAGTTCGGCAAAGAGTTTGTTTGCCGTGAACAGCTCATCCGTCTGCAATCAGTGTTCGAACATCAACGGCCGGTTGAACTTCCGCCATTATCTTCTTACGGGTCACGTGATCGGCAATGTATCAGTTGAAGACTGATTGCAGACGGATGAGATCTTCACGGCAAACTCGATAAATCTAATAGACAGAGAGTTGGGATGGGTTGTTTTATTGCCGGATAGAGCCGAACGTCCCATGGAGCCGTGTGATCCCGGAGTCTACATGTAAGTTCATGAAGAGGACTCATGGCTAAGTGTAGGAACGAACGATGCCATGTCAACTTGGCTACCCTTCTCGATGACTAATTTTATCAGTAATAAATGTTGTAAATATATAAGGCAGGAAGAATTCACTGATCCCAGTGTTAATTATTTTCTAAGATTACAATTTAAGTGCACATGTTTTAATGAACCGTAAATTCCAATTGTTATGTTATGAATCTCCGCCGCACACAATCTCTCCGTGTCTGGTTGTTAGTGTGTGTGTGTTTTCGAAAGGTGTACAGCGGGGACATTTATATGAATGCACACCTTCAAACTGGGGACAAACCTCCAACCGGGGACGTTCTCTGTTTGACAAAGACTGTTCGTTTTATGATCTTGTATACAACACTGTACTGAAAACATAAATAAGGTACGTGTCCCCATTTGACTGGAGAAATCAGAAAGGTGTGTGTTTGAAATTGAAAACTGGTGTTCGCCTGGGTATCCCCAGTTTAGCTCTAAATAAATCAGTGCATTGTTCCCAGATTGAATAGTTAGAACAGACAAGCGGGTGTTCTAAAGGTTTCGTCATTTTAACAGGATTAGTGGAAATGGGTGTATGGCAAGATGTTCCCAGGTTGACACTAAATAAAGCAGTGCAATGTCCCCAGATTTAGTTGTAAGAACAGAGAGGCAGGTGTTGTCAAGCGTCTTTATTTTGACAGGATTAGTGGAAATGAGTGTTCGGCAAGATGTCCTCAGTTTGACTGAGCTATACAAGAAACCGTGTGTGACTGGTGTCCCCAGTTTAGCACGAAATAAATCAGGGCACTGTCCCCAGACTGACTAGTAAGTTAGAACAGAGAGGCGGGTGTTATAAAGTGTCTTCATTTTGACAGGATTAGTGGAAATGGGTGTATGGTAAGATGTCCCCAGTTTGACTGAGCTATACAAGAAACGATGTGTGACTGGGTGTCCCCAGTTTGCACTAAATAAATCGGTGCATTGTCCCCAGATTGACAAGCTGGAACAGGGTTTTGGGTGTTTCTTTTTTGTGTGTCTGGGAATCAGTTCCTTATAAAATCTGTATATTCGAGAAATCTGTGATTCATTTGACATTAATAGCGAAAACAAACGAAATCCCCGAAACAACCAACAAAACCTGAACAGTTTTATCGGTGAGGTCCCCACTTTGAATGTGACACGCTGGTGATTTGCATGTCCCCGTTTTATTCGCAAACATTCGAGTGTCCTCGGTTGTGGGGTGAAACTCTGATTCTCTAAATTTAGCAGCTTCAACGGTATAAATGGGTCAGTAAAGCTGGAACAATATACAATATTAGGATGTAACTGTTTTCTCAAGTTATACTGAAATAAAAGAAGTCCCCACTTGTATGGTTATGGGTGGATGTCCCCTGTTTATACCTTTGGCAAACATGTGTGGGTTTGTGCGTTTGTGCGCGTGTGTATGTGTTGTATCTGTGTCACTAATTCTTGTAAATATAATAACTTTCGGTCAGTCAACTCCAAGTGTTAATTGAAGATATGTTGGGCAAATACTCTATTAATATCGAGGTCGATAGGTTAAACTTTGAATGTCACAGCTCCCATGAAGCTGATCCTAACATTTTCCACTCATGAGTCCGCAAACATCTGTCTATCTGGCATGGGCTTTTTTGACCTGTCCGGGCCCCCTTGAGCTAGGGAGATGCAACTCTATCAGAAACTGTAAACAAATCCAAGATGGCCGCTTTGGTGACGTGACGGTGACGTCATCTTTAAAACTGTCATTTTTTTGTTGCTTTTCGGTCAGATTTTACGATTTTTTATTTATGTGCTTTTTTAGAAAAACTACATGATAAATAAATAAAATAGATTTTGCCCAATTTATTTCGAAGAAAATCAGAAATTTTGAAGAAATATCACTTTTCAGCTACGCCACATTGCCACCTTCTTGAATTTATCCATAGTCTTCTGCTCGGGGCATTATGCAAATAGGCCCAGAATGACTCCATTATGACAAACTAAAATGTCGCAGAGGATCAGCTTTCAGTTTTTTATCGTTCCGCAGATAGGAGAGAACGTTTGGGAGGAGGGGTGCCCCCCCCCCCAGGCCTAGTACTGTTGGTCATGATTTATTTATTGTTTAGGTGAAAAGTCATTACCCTCTTAAGCTGAAAATAGATTGTTTATTCCCACGATGTAGGCTCTCATTTGCAAATTGTCCGGTAATGAGTCAGTCAGTAAGTGGACTCATCCGAATCCTTTAGTCAGCAAAATAAGGAGAACCGTTGACATTAGAACCTTGATTTTGGCATGAAAGTGCATTAGGGGACTGTTACTAAAAAGTTCTGAGCTGACCTACTTTTGATGAAATTTGACCTACTTAGGTGACCTATAACATTAGGGTTGGGCCCCCAAGTCATCCTTCTCGCCCAATTTCGTAGGTCCTGTGACATCACACTGCTCATGTATTATATCTTGGGGGTATTGTTCATCAAACTTCTCAAAACTTCGCTGATTCGTTGGTAACATTCTCCTCAATAAGCCTATTCCTACGAAGTAGGCTACCATTTGCTAATCAGTCAGTCAGTCCCTCCGAATCCTTTCCTCGGCAAAATAAGGAGAACCGTTGACATTAGAACCTTGATTTTTGTCATGAACGTGCATTAGATGACTGTTACCAGCAAGTTCTGAGCTGACCTACCTTTGATGAAAATTACCGTCCATAATATGCTGAATAGCCACCACATTTGAGTCCCCTACACAATAAGATGGTTGAATATTGACCGCATTTCGGTTCCCTACATCATCTATAAGATGGCTAAAATATCCTCCACACTTGAGTCCCCTACACCGTACATAAGATTACTGAATATCCACCACATTTGGGCCCCCTACACCATCTATAAGATGGCTAAAATATCTTCAACACTTGGGTCCCATACACCATCCTTAAGCTGACCTACTTTTGATGAAAATTCGACCTACTTAGGCGACTACCCTACTTCGTAGGTCCTGTGACGCTAGCACACTCTTAGGTTTGTTAGCGGGATAACTTATAAACCATACGTTAGATCAACTCACTTCAAAGTTGACAAATAGCATGCCACCACGTAACTCAGAAACTCTGGCTGTGATAGGTAAATATAGGGTAAGGGGGCGTGGAATTCCTATCACAGCTCAGATCGAGGGTAGGTTAAAATTTGTCGATGGAAACTGAGGTTGCGAAAAGCGCCTTTTCGCTGACGAATTCGAAATAACGAAACGGGAGAGAAAACATTTGCCAATTTGATACAGTCTGACCGACCTGAACTTCTTTGTCCATGTACCATCTATCATGACTGTTTTGATGCTGACAAAATGTGATCAAATGTGTGAGAAAAAATCTCCATTGATTTTAACGTTTTCGCGCCTTTCTGACATCTTGTGAGAATATGACCTTCTCTATTTTTATCTCGTGAGCTTTCTGATCACGTGAGTAAACACACGTCGCTATTGGTTTAAAACCAGCATGGATGGATTTCTTGATGACGTGAGCCAAAAGGTCAACCCCATTCTGCGCATGCCCCTGTAAACTGTAGAGAAAGAAACACAACGGTTTTGTTGACAAAATCCGTGTTTGATGGCAGATTCCATCTAATTAAAGGAGTCATTAGGTGGTTGACATAGTGCTGGAGATGCCAAATCATATTATTTATTCGATAAAATGCTTTTTGTGCCTCTGTATCTATTCCCCACGCCGTGTGCAGTTAAAGATCTCGAGCGACTGACATCTTGTTTAGTTATTTCCATTTCAGGCTCTATTAGTCCTTCGGGCGGATTCAGATTCGGAGTCAGATTCAGCAACAACAACCAAAAAAATAGACTCCTTAGCCGATGTTTTCGGGCTAGCCACCACGCTATTACTATCGAGGTCAATAAGTCAACGGTCAACGTTACAGCTCCCGAACCTTCAGCTAGCACTTTCTTGAATGAATATGAAGGTTATGTTTCACCGAAAATCTATAGACTTTACAGGTGTGTTATTCGTGATTCCAAAGAGAACTATTTACTTAGAGGTCTAGGTCATTGTCTTCCAACATGTCCAGGAAGTTATTATTAACCAAACTTCACAGCTATGTTGCCCATTCGATTTCGAAGTGCTAATCATATTTATTTCGCGGTTGATAGGTTAATGGTCAAGGCCACCATCCTAAAACTAAATCTAGCTCTGGACTGTATCTCGAGATAAACTTCAGTGGAATGATTGATTCTTTACATATACGTTGCACATTTTTCAACGAAGCCCATTGATTTGTATATTGGGGATTCTTAGAGAGTGATTCTTGTACATGTTGGGGTATATTTCTGCCAGGAGACATTTTTCTTCCGGTCTTATTACTTAATGAACCAAATACATGTATGTATGTGTCAATAGAAAAGCCTGTGTCGTTGTATCGGGTCTATCAGGCCCGGGGGGCGGGGAACTATATGGCCACTCTACCAAACTTTTACACTGTCTCCTGAAGAAAAGGACAGCGAGAGAGGACACTCTCTGGTCTTGTAGTTCATCATAGTCGGGTCAGTTTGAGCATATTTCATCACCCCGTGAATCATCGGTAAATTCAAAATGATGGTCATGAGAGTAACCAGAAAAGTGATCATTTCGTGTGTTTTTTTCTTGAAAATGTCTGCTTTTCTGCGAGGTAAAGTGAGTATAAACTATTTTATTTGACATCGGATTACTATTCATTAATTTATCATGAAGTGTTTGCGAAGAAAGTACATAAATAAAAAAACAAAAAAAAAAATAAAAAAATCTGACAAAAAAAGTCGTTTTGGAAAATGACATTTTTTTTCGCTGCAGCTTGACCCGAAGGTTTAGTGTAGTAAGTTTCAGACCCGTAACCCAACGCTAAGAACAACATTTAAGGGGAATTTTCCCCAAGGCCTGGAAATTGTGAAATCAGTGAAGTTTTTAATGGCCTTTGCTCATAATCTTAATTTCTCAAATCTGTATATTACGTTCTTCTCTGGATTTTCCAGGTTATCTTCCGTTGAACAGAGAAGGAATGTATTAAGGCAGCTTGAAACATCAACCAGTCGACATTGCCAGACCACCAAGGACATCATGTTGAATATAACCGAGTCTTTGAAAAATCTCAGTGGAGGGAATTCCAATGTGACTTTAGAATAAGACAGGAAAAATCGCATTGACCTCAAGGAAATGGCCAACACTACCGACCGGATGAACCTTACCACCTTTGGTAACTGGGTCAACCGTACCAATGTTTTGGGCGACAATAATACTGCAGAGGGCTACGGCAATCTTACCAACCTTGAAGACTGGCGCAACCATACCAGCCCTGACGACTGGGACAATCGTACCCAGATACATGATATGGACAATACTGCCGAACTTGCCATTCAGAACACAGTGTTCTTCATTCTAGCCATGTTTTCGTACGCAATCATGACGATAGGGATACCGGGAAATTTGTTGGTCATCGTTTCAGTACTGTCGAACAAATTTCTTCGAACAGCGCCCAATATTCTCGTTCTCAGTCTAAGCGTCTGCGATTTTCTTTTCTTGAGTATAATTGTCCCTTTTCACGCGCATACGTTGCGCGTGCGACAATGGGACAGCTATCCCGAGCTGTGTTGGATCGTCGGCCTCATAAGTAACTGTTTAGTCGGCTCATCGGTCCTCAACATAGGCAGTATCGCATTCAATAGGTACGTAGCTGTAGTCTTATCCCAGAAATACAGGTATCTAAGTCGAACTAGAACACTAGGCTGTACCTTGGTTTTCGTTTATTTCGTTCCTTTAATTCTGGTGGTACCGACATTTACTGGGCAATTCAGACATGGAACATTTGGCTTTGACTCTAGAGAGATGATGTGTGGCAGGGTGGGCGGCCTGATCTTAGTAACGATATTCGTCTTCACTGTCCTCATATTACCACTTATTCTCATGACGTTCTGCTACGTTCACATATTGGTCCACATCTTGGTTACCCGGAGACGAGTGAAGGAGCTGGGGAAGGACTCGACTCCTGGACAGAACAGAACCACCATGATGTTGGCCACGGTTTATGTTGTGTATCTACTGACCACACTTCCGGCTGTGATCATCAACATGCTGGCCCGAAGTGGAATGATCTTGCCGGCGTACGTAGATTCAATAGACTTCGTTATCGTGTGGATCTCGTCGGCCATGAACCCTCTAGTCTATGGAATGGTGAACAAGAAATATCGTGAGGCTTACAGCAACGTGATGAAGAAGCTAACTATTTGGTCGAGTGAGCCGAAGTGAGAAACTTTCGCTGTAGCCACAAAAACTTACGCTCATACTATTCAGCTTGTATCACTGACGTCCCTTCTTTCCTTGGGAAAACAAGAAGAGCAGGGACGTCAGTGATACAAGCTGTTTATCAGCGTAACAAAAACTCGGATCATGTTCATCCAACCGTCGCATAATTGACCTTTTGTTGTACTGTACAACAGGTTCAAGTTATCCAGAAAGGATTATGCCAGGACTCCCTTGAAAGCTCGTCTGTGCACAGATAGCGATTCGGTGCATGCCCAGAATAGATGAAATACAGCACATGTTAAAAGAGATGACAGAGACAGTCCTATCCGTAAACAGATTGTCGTCTTACCAGTAGAAGAGACTGTGTCAGTTCGAGCTGAAACACAACGGTTGTATTGGCGATGATCAGTCAGTCCTTAGAAGATCGACGAGAGAAACTCGTGCTCCTAAATATCTACAGAACTATATTGAGAAGTACTGATCAATACAGTCATAAAGAGCAGAATAATCTATGTCTTACTGACGTGGTTTTGGAACAGTCTACTCCCACCTCTTATTGTTTTATATTTGAGTATTCAGAGGGACACTAATGATACCGTTCAACTCTGCTGCTTTATTAACCTTGTGAAAGAAATGAACAGAATTCGACCGTGTAGAGAATAAGTTTTATTTTAGTCGTTGGAGATACAGTATAAATAGACTAATGACTAATGACTAAATAAATAATGACTATAAATAGATCAATGAATTAGACATTAATACATTGTTTTTAACTGTAGAAACGGACTATTTGATAAATGACAATAACACATGCTGTGAAACAACTGAAAAATATATGAGATGTATTATTTGTGCCTAAATGTCTGTCAGTCCGTATCAGTCCATAGTTCTGGTTTTGCACATAACCATCCTTTGTATTGACGAGTAAAAGTGCATGGTCCTTTATTTGAATTTGTTTTAAATGAGGTTCATTTCGATCAGGTTTATTGGTGTCTCTCAGATTACTAGTAAAAGGAGAGCACCATGTCATCCATCGTCTCGTGGGAAGATGAAGCGGTACAATCGTGCTCTCCTCCAAATGATTAGACGTTTCGTTGAAGGCTACACTGACAGAACACGAACTCAGACCGTGGCATGTAGGATTGCGATTGATAACATGAAGAACGCGCGAGTCCAGTTCAAATCTTCAAAGTCCTTCTTCTCACACCAGAGCCCTCCATCTTCTCACACCACAGCCCTCCATTTTCTCACACCAGAGCCCGGATGTAGATGAGCTTGGATGTCAGTCGTGTTTTCACTACTCTGTCGTTTGACTATGTTTTAGGTTTAAAGCTGGTGTTATCCCAGAATTCTTGTATTATATATTTAGTGAATGATTTTGTCAACTGTACATGGTGAAATTTTTAATTAGTTCCCAGACTTTCGCTATTCGAGGCATTTGCTTATCTGTCAGTTCAGTCAGATATATAGGTATGTTCGTCATTTTGCCCCTTCAGTCTTTCTTACTGAGGAGATTGACCAACTCTATCTTATCTATCTGTGTTTTGTGCTAGACGCTGCAAGTGTCACCGTATTTTCATTTCCTAGTGTTATTGGTGTGTTATTGTAAATATATTCATCTAAATTTAGTTTGAGTAAATATATCGATACGTGTGCTAGCTTGTTCGTGTGCATGTTTCATGGATTAAGAATAGGAACAGGAGTCTGAGTTAGCTGATGGCAAAGAGCTTGCGGAGGATGTGGAACCTCCTCAGGTGTCTACATTATACAGATATTTCAAGCTCACCTTCGAGAGCTGACAAATCGTGATATCACACCTCACAACATGCAATATCCTCACTCGTTGAACATCACCTTCTCGAGATGACAAATCGTGATATCCCACTTCACAACATGCAATATATGTTTTATTATACCGAAAAAAACCCATGAACAATACAAATAGACGTACAGTGTAAAGAGAAAAACCAAGGCAGCGAAACTGTACACGCCATCGTGATTACAGCGGAATGACAGCACAACAGACGACAATGCTACGAAAGAGTCTGTTCACGGGCGATAACTGCGCGAGACCGTGTGACATTGCCTCTGCTATGTGACGTCAGCGCGTGATCGTGTGATATCGGCGCGAGATCGTGGGAAATCACATTGAAGAGCTCTTTTCATATAAGCCATCGAGAATTGCGGAATATCACGTGATGGTGTCTCAACCAATTAAAATAAACGAATACACAATGAGGTATAATAATATACAGATATTACATGCTGTGAGGTGTGATATCAAGATTTGTCAGCTCGAGAAGGTGATGTTCAACGAGTGCAAAGCACGAGTTGAACATCACCTTCGAGAGCTGACAAATCGTGATATCACACCTCACAGCATGCAATATCTGTTTTATTATACCGAAAAAACCCATAAACAATACAAATAGACGTACAGTGTAAAGAGAAAACCAAGGCAACGTAAAACGCTTTCCGTCTGTACACGCCATCGTGATTACAGTGGAATGACAGCACAACATACGACAATGCTACGAAAGAGTCTGTTCACGGGCGATAACTGCGCGAGACCGTGTGACATTGCCTCCGCCGTGTGACGTCAGCGCGTGATCGTGTGATATCGGCGCGAGATCGTGGGACATCACATTGACGAGCTGTTTTTCCATAAGACATCGAGAATTGCGGAATATCACGTGATGGTGTCTCAACCAATTAAAATGAACGAATACGCATTGAGGTATAATAATAAATAATGTAGGTGTTGTAGATGATAATTTATTCCTCAACCAGGATGTTCCTATGCAGGAAGTATATGATAATCATAATCGTAGTGAAGATTTATTCTGAAATTTGTCTAATCTCCAGTTGTCTCCCCTGATTTGAACATTTGGTTTCAGTTCCTTGTTGAGCCTCCAGATGATACAAATAGTACCACGTTCAAGAATATTTTCACTTATTTGAAGCCTCTAATTCGACATTCAGAAAACATTTGTCGTCTATGAAAACGATTCTTATTCATGATAGAGAGATTTTCTTTACTGTAGGAACCAAAATTCCCAAAAATCCATCAGGTCAAGCTCGTCTCTTCAGACATGCAGCAGTCTAGAATTTGTGATTATGCCTGCAATTTGATACATATCTTCTTTAAGCATCGTTACTCTCTAAAAAAAGTTGAGTGAAATTTCACTCAAGTAAGAGTGGAAATTCATCCCACTCAATACTTGAGTGAGATTTTCACTCAACTTGAGTTACTTTTCACTCAACTTGAGTGACATTCACTCAAGCATAAGAGTGGAAATTCATCCCACTCAAGTTGAGTGAACTTTAGTGGTTTTAACTCAAGTTGAGTGAAATGTAACTCAAGTTGAGTGAAAAGTACATTTCACTCAAACTTGAGTGGAATAGTTCACTCAAGTTTTTTTAGATAGTAGTAAAAGCGTGTTGGCTAAAATAAAATCTCTACCCTCATTTAGGTAAAAGTAAGACGGAAGAGACTTGTATACAGTAGGGAATGTAAAGTGAAAATTTAGAAAATGTCAATGGACATCAGTATAGGGAGGCGGTAATGTGATTATCGATTGTTCAAGGATGCTTAATCTTATAGAACGTCAAGGTGAATTCTA
The DNA here is from genome assembly GCA_036873755.1 of Hanleya hanleyi. Taxonomy (NCBI): domain Eukaryota; kingdom Metazoa; phylum Mollusca; class Polyplacophora; order Lepidopleurida; family Hanleyidae; genus Hanleya; species Hanleya hanleyi. Next base: position 24,507 of record JAVTVY010011362.1, read on the forward strand.
TGCGGGTAGGAAATATATGTGTCAGTTTCTACCTCAACTGTGTTCACGAGCTCACAAAATTGACAGTTTCTAGCGATGCGATAGACAATGTATGACATGCTTACCCATGAGAGTCAATTTGCTTGATAACCAGAGAATCGATACACTAGTTTGGTCCGCGTTAACGGTATTCTAGTCTGCTAGGGATATTCCCCCATGACAAAAGATAGTGAAATGATACTTTATCATGTTAATACGGAGGGAATAGAGCCGTTTCATATGATGAAACTTCTCCATGTATATGTTCGAATCTGCCACGGCGAAGAGGCTATATATGCATTTGCTGATGACACAATTTCATAGAAAGCCAACTTTTGACCATGGACTATTGTTATATTGTCATTGATAAAAAGACTTCATTCTGGCCAGTGACCTCCATTTTTGGACGGACGATAAACTGTACATTGTAATGTACGCATGCCTGAGTCTTATGGCATGTAATTCACAGCACCAACAGTATAGCACTCTAACCTGATGTGCAGATAACGTTACCGTACTGGTTTTTCATCTACCAAATAATGCTATTCTACCATCCACGATAAAACTTGTTCGCTCTAAACTTGATTAAAGCTATATTGTTTGATTACTGTTACACACAAGGGAGGTTTGTTTCGTTAGTCTAATGATGGTAAAATACGAAACACACCGGGCTTTATATACTAATGATTCCACAGGTGACAGGGTGACGTGGGCTACTATTTCTGGTTCCCAAATTATCCTATCGATTACCAGACAGGATTTTTTACTGCTGAAGTCAATGCTCGTTTGTCAACCTAGGTGTTGGTTTCAGGAAAATAAGAATATATGTCACAATCTCAAAACTCTTTACTTTGTCTCCAAACGATTGAACTCATCTCCATCTTGAATATTCTGAAAGTTTATGACCTAATAATCAAGCAACGGTTTAATATTGTGGATTGTTGGCTGTCTTGTCATGTTGGCATCGCAGGCAATACTGATGGTGATGCACAGGCTGGGACTGCCTTGAACGATGAGGATAGCCCTATTGGAATCTGTATGGGATATTGTAGGTCAACAAAGTTCACAAGTTTAAACCAACGATAGGTTATTGTTTTGGTGGGAAATTTAGGCCGTATGACGTCGGGCATCACATGTTTCTCTGTGTATTTTCCATTTAACCCATGTTGAGGCGTTTACTCCATCGAACGTCCTCGATCCTCATCCACCAACATCAGATGAGTTGCTTGTTTGAGCCGATCTTTCATCACAGCTCCCGAGATAGCGTATCTAGTTCCGCTTAAGTCGGTGCTAGGGACCGTGTGGATACTTCATAATCTCCACATGAACAGCGAACAGCTGCAATAAAAGCATGACCGAGATACTAATGCAACGTTCGAGAATTCACCGTCTTTTCGGGTCTGAATGTAAGGTGCCGCAGGAACCTTTCCTGTGGAGTCATATGGTTGCTTTTTGGTCGCCACATTTTCCGATCTCATACATATCGCCCCAATGATTATCTTTGCAGTCAGAAACGTTTTTATCAGCCTTTAAACAGGAGTGGTAGAATCAGTCATTCAATACTGACTGATGTACATCTATTTAATGTCCTATGTGATTCCACGCCATGAGAAACTCAGATACCGCCACTTCTTCAAAGCTTATGAAAATTTGGAACTGTCCCCTGCACAGCAATAAATGAAGTTGTTATCAATAAAATAGCCTTGTGGCATACACGCCAACTTCTATATGCTTATGAAAATATTCAAACATATTTTGATCAGCTGTATTAATTTCTTGGTTGTAAGACATTCCTGTTATCGAGCCGCTAGCTTGGAAGATATTTTTCCTCCTGTGAGAGAGGATACGACTTCAACGTATTTGGGAGCAATCGATTTGTTAACCCTATGTGGCCTGGATTTTTTGGGACGTATCCTGGCCTGGGTTATTTTTCTTACCCCTTCAGCTAGGGAGTTTAAACTTACCACACTATACCCTTGGGTGAAGATCTACCAGAAAATGTAAAACAAATCCAAGATGGCCGCTTTGATGGCGTCACAGTGACGTCATTTTCAAAAACGACATTTTTTGTCGATTTTTCGGTCGGATTTTCCAATTTTTCATTTATCCAATTTCTCCGGATAGATGTTTTTGCCCACTTTTCATCGCGGAAAAGCAGAAATTTCGAAGAAATATGACAAAAAACATCACTTGTCTGGTACCCCACGTGGCCGCCATCTTAATGATCCTCTGCTCAGAAGGTTATGCAAATAGGCTCAAAATGACCCCGATATGATAAACTATAAAGTCGAGGGGTTTCAGCTCTCCATTTTCCGTCGTTCCGGAGATGGCGCAAAAAGTTTGGTAGGGCCCCCCCCCCCCCCCAGTCCGGTAGGGTTAAATGCATGTTGATGTATATACCAGTTCTTTGATGTGTTCTGTCTATCACTTCGAAGATTTTTGACTACCTTGTTGAAGTACTTGGGAAGAGTTTTATTTTATCGTCGCTATGTAGGTGGAATATTGCTGGAGGCGATATTAGTTTAATCTATAATACTCTATCTCTCTACGCTAAAATGCTACTGTGAGTTTTCAGATAAACTAGCGAACACCCGTGGGAAGATTATCATTGAAGAAATAACGTGCTTCTTTAGTTTATTAATTAGTTTACGGTGTCGGTCACTGTAAAGATAATAATTTGCAGAAGTTCGATATTGATGAATTATAAACTGCCTGGGGTTAATATTAGCGTATTGTGTGTAATCAAGAAGGCAATGGAATACCCGGATGTTGCTCTATTTATGTACAGCGAAGAATATTAAGTAACACCAGGCCTGATGCGCAAATGATCTCTCGAAGGAAATCCATAAAGGAAATCGCTGTATAAGTACGCATTTTGCATAGCATTAACATTAACATTAGCATCGTATTCAATGCAGCGCAGTGAATATGTGAGCTGTGACAGACAAACTTGCGGACATTTGAGCTGTGGCAGACATACGCTCTGCTTGCCTGGTCTCCTCTAATTTTATTCCCTCAGCTGCTATTCTCCCCATGCAGATAAAGCTGCTGATCTCCCCACCTCGCATCGACCTGTCTTCCTCCATTGCTCCAGCCACCTTCCCCCTGTGGGGGGCCTAATCGTGTATTTGCGCCTAATCGTGTCAGCGCCAAATCGTGTAACAAAATTGCGCCTAATAACGTGTTGCGCCTAATCGTGTAGAAAATTTGCGGTTAATGGTGGAACTGCGCCTAATCGTGTACGAAATTTGCGCTTAATTGTGGAACTGCGCCTAATCGTGTACGGAATTTGCGCCTATTTGTGTAAATGCGCCTAATCATGTAAGGAAGCTGCGTTTAATCATGTAACTGCTCCTAATCATTTGAACGATCTTGCGCCTAATTTTGCGTTGCGCTTAACCATGTAGAAAAATTGCTCCTAATTGTGGAACTGCGCCTAATCGTGTAGGAGATTTGCTCCTAATTGTGGAAATGCGCCTATTCGTGTGAGAAGTATGCTCCTAATTGTGGAACTGCGCCTAATCGTGGAAATCATTTTGTGCCTAATTATGCGTTGCTCCTAATCGTGTAGAAAATTTGCGTCTAACTGTGAAAATGCGCCTAATTGTGTACAGAGGCTGTGCCTAAACGTGCGCAACGTGAAGACATAAGTAGTATGTAAAGGACGGATAAAGTCAACTTGACCTTTCGTCATTTTTGGGGAGGTCACGTGATCAAGAGGTCAAGGTCACTATAGTTCCGGGACTTCCGGTCACGTATTTCTCCGCGGTGATGCGGTCTGGCGATGAGGGCGATCGCGGGAAAAGCCTCCGCGGATAGAAAGTAGTCCCAAATACGCGGAGAGCCGGGGGAAGTTCTCCGGCAATCGTCGCCAATCTTCGGAACATTTTGGGGGCCAAAGGGGCCCCAATGGACCGATTGGGTCGAGTGAGGCGTCAAAGTGGAGCGCTCGTCCAGGGCGATCAAGCCATGGGTTGGCGCATGTAAATTGAGGATTTGTCCCGAAAATATAAAAAGCAGAACACGGACTTCACCCCTAAAATAGGGAAAAAGGGTTAATATCGGTCTCTGGCTTATCGGGCCTGCCTATCAAGTCATGGATGGGTGTATGTAAAATGAGGACTCCGAAAATATAAAATGCGGAACACGGACTTCACTTTACCTCAACAATAGGAGAATGATTCGAACATTTGCATCTATACTGAAAAATGCCTGTATAGGGTATGGGGGGTGGTCATTTTTTGTGGATTCCACTGTGGGTTGTGGGGTCTTGTTTTCTTCGTCTCACCACGTAAAACACTATGGGAAGGGTCTAGGAGCTAAGCGGTGAAATTTTTCGAAATGTTTCGGTACCGGGTAGGTCTGTATATAGGCCCATACTGGCTCAGTGGATAGGTCCATACTGGGAAACATCCTGGACATTGCGATATGGGTTGTGGGATCTTGTTTTTCACGTCTCACCACGTAGAACACGATGGGCGGGATCCCAAAGTTAAGCTGTGAAATTTTTCGAAAAGTGCACGGAGGTCTGGGTAGGCCCATAGGCCTACTGGCTCAGTGGATACGTTCATACTGGGCAATTCACACATGTTCATTGCGATATGGGTTGCGGGATCTTGCTTTTCACGTCTAACCACGTAGAACACGATGGGAGGGGTCTCGAAGTTAAGCGGTGAAATTTTTTTGAAAGGTCCAGGTACCGGGTAGGTCTGTATATTGGCCCATAGTGGCTCAGTGGATAGGTCCATACTGGGAAATTTACTCCTGGACTTTGTGATATAGGTTGTGGGATCTTGTTTTCCACGTCTCACCACGTAGAACACGATGAGAGGGGTCTCGAAGTTAAGCGGTGAAATATTTTTGAACGGTCCAGGTACCGGGTAGGTCTGTATATAGGCCCATACTGGCTCAGTGGATAGGTCCATACTGGGAAACATCCTGGACATTGCGATATGGGTTGTGGGATCTTGTTTTTCACGTCTCACCACGTAGAACACGATGGGCGGGATCCCAAAGTTAAGCTGTGAAATTTTTCGAAAAGTGCACGGAGGTCTGGGTAGGCCCATAGGCCTACTGGCTCAGTGGATACGTTCATACTGGGCAATTCACACATGTTCATTGCGATATGGGTTGCGGGATCTTGCTTTTCACGTCTAACCACGTAAAACACGATGACAGGGGTCTCGAAGTTAAGCGGTGAAATTTCTTTGAAAGGTCCAGGTACCGGGTAGGTCTGTATATTGGCCCATAGTGGCTCAGTGGATAGGTCTATACTGGGAAATGTACTCCTGGACATTGTGATATAGGTTGTGGGATCTTGTTTTTCACGTCTCACCACGTAGAACACGATGGGCGGGGTCCCGAAGCTATGGGGTGAAATGTTTCGAAAAGTTCACGGAGGTCTGGATAGGCCCATTGACCTACTGGCTCAGTGGATAGGTCCATACTGGGAAAATCACACATGTTCATTGCGATACGGGTTGCGGGATCTCGTTTTTCACGTCTCACCACGTAGAACACGATGGGCGGAGTCCCGAAGCTAAGCGGTGAAATTTTTCGAAAAGTTCACGGAGGTCTGGATAGGCCCATAGACCTACTGGCTCAGTGGATAGGTCCATACTGGGCAATTCACACATGTTCATTGCGATATGGGTTGCGGGATCTTGTTTTTCACGTCTAACCACGTAGAACACGATGAGAGGGGTCTCGAAGTTAAGCGGTGAAATATTTTTGAACGGTCCAGGTACCGGGTAGGTCTGCATATTGGCCCATACTGGCTCAGTGGATAGGTCTATACTGGGAAATGTACTCCTGGACATTGCGATATAGGTTATGGGGTCTTGTTTTTCGCGTCTCACGACGTAGAACACGATGGGCGGGGTCCCGAAGCTAAGCGGTGAAATTTTTCGAAAAGTTCACGGAGGTCTGGATAGGCCCATAGGCCTACTAGCTCAGTGGATAGGTCCATACTGGGCAATTCACACATGTTGATTGCGATACGGGTTGCGGGATCTTGTTTTTCACGTCTAACCACGTAGAACACGATGGGAGGGGTCTCGAAGTTAAGCGGTGAATTTTTTTTTGAAAGGTCCAGGCACCGGGTAGGTCTGTATATTGGCCCATACTGGCTCAGTGGATAGGTCCATACTGGGAAATATACTCCTGGACATTGCGATATAGGTTGTGGGATCTTGTTTTTCACGTCTCGCCACGTAGAACACGATGGGCGATGGGGGTCTCGAAGCTAAGCGGTGAAATTTTTTGAAAAAGATACTGCGCGCATGCGTAGTGGGCAAATAGTGCTGGGTGGGCGTTTGGGGTCTAGGTGAGCACCTAGTGGTCCGACGGTGTCGTCTGAGGTCTTAGTTTCAAGCTCTCGTGGAGGAGCATCCGACTGGACTAATTTATCGTCCGTTTTCATTATTCTGCGCATGCGCAGTCTGGTAGTAGTTTAGAAAGCAGACATTCTGGGGGTGCGCGCGGTGTGTTTGGGGTAGAGATGGACCACTATTGGTCCAAATGAGGGAGGGAGGAGGGAATTTGGCTTACTGTCACACTCAAGTTTGTTTCACTCATATGGTGACAGTCAGTTTGGTTGGTGGAGGAAGCCGGAGCACCCGGAGAGAACGACCGCCCTTCGGCAAGTAACTGACAAACTTTCACACATGGACCAGCTGGGCTCGAACCCGTGTCGGTTCAGCGGTGTGAGGGTAGCGGTCACCAGCGAAGCGCCTTAGACCACTCGGCCACCGAGGGCCCCTGGTCCAAATGAGTTGTGGGAGGTGTCAAAGTAAAGCTCTTGTAGGGTAGAGTCAGAATGTCGTGTTTTTTTATTGAAAATTGCATCAATGTGCACATGCGCAGTTGGGTGTAGTAAGTAAAGTGATCATTTTGGGGGTACGTGGGGTTGTGTTTGGGGTAGAGAGGGACCATGCTTGGTCCGAATGCGTCGTGTGGGGTGTCATTTTGTAGCTGTTGGTATGTAGACCACCATTTGAGGCATGTCCACGTGATCTGTGACGTCATTGGTGACGTCATCAGTAGACGTATTAGCGAAAGCGGACATTTTGGGGTGTGTAGGAAAGCGTTTGGGGTAGAGATGGATCATTCGTGGTCCGAATGGGTCATGTGAGGAGTATCAACGCCTGCTGAACGCTTCAACGCCCTGGTGAATTAGCCCTGAAGCTCTGATTTCCAAGATAGTCCATGAAATTGACACTAATTCATCGAAATGCGGTGACGCCCGTCAACGCCTGTCGTTACGCCTTAACGCCCATGATGTAGACCGATGAGAGAAAAACAGCAACAACAATGATAACAGATCAATCATTTTATTATCGCCTCCAGTATATCATACCCAAGCTGGGGGAACTGCGTTGGGTATGTTTATAATACAAGTAGCCTCAAGTAATCAGAGGCCACCATTTGGCGCTGCATCTGTCATATTCTTTCTTTCGTTAGATGTATTCTCGGCTGCTCTTGTCCAATCAGAAGTCGCCATTTCAGAAAGTTCCATCTTCGGCCATGTTCGCTCTGATCCGTTTGTTCTAATCGTCGTCGGGCAGGCCAGGATACCGTTGAGGCAACATATCCTCAAATAGTTGTTTGCGCATTCTGAGTATCTATCAGTGCATGGGTGAATACATTCATCAGATGGGGTGGTCGGTCAGCTTGGTAACGAAAAACGTGATATCGGTCCGCCTCTCTACGACCCATTGGGTTGTTGTTGGGGCCCATTCCGACACATCTAATTGGTCCACTTGGTCAGGCACGGTCTCTAGCGATGCCCTATCCGTGACGGTAGGTCAAATACCCGGATGTTACTGCTCGAGTGAAATTATCGGACTTGGTCTGTCTCATTATGCTGCAGTACATAACCAAACGCCAGATTCAACTTGAAGGCCGTCGTTTGATCGTTGAAGTAGGCTTCCGCGTACTTGAAGAGCCGAGACAGGTCCTCCAACCGGAAATTGTAGATGTCTGGTAGCGGGCGATGACGTTGGGAACATCGACGGATCATGAATCAATGGTCCCTGTAAATATCACTTAATGGATGGGCGTCCGGTAAGAGATCACTGGGGGCATCCACTGGATCTTCCTGGAAATGCTCGATGTCGTCAGGCGTATGTGGAACAGTATCACCAGTGTCCGGCTGAATATTTAGACCCTCCTCGACTGTAGACACAAGCAAACTGGACATGGGTATTGTATAATACAGGACAAATATTGTACAATACAGGACAGATGTGGTATAATGCATGAGAGATATGATATAATAGAGAACAAATATTGTATAATACAGCACAGATTTAGTATAATGCAGGACAGATATGGTATAATACAGGGAAGATATGGTATAATGCATGACAGATATGGTATAATAGAGGGCAAATATTGTATAATACAGAACATATATTGTATAGTACAGGATATATATGGTACAATACAGGACATATGGTATAATACAGCACAGATAAGGTATAACACAGAACTTATTTGGTATAATACAGGACAGATATTCTATAATACAGGACAGATATTGTATAATACAGCACAGATATGGTATAATACAGGACAGATATTGTATAATACTGGACAGATATGGTATAATACAGGACAGATAAGGTATAATACAGCACAGATTTGGTATAATACTGGACAGATATTGTATAATACAGGACAGATATTGTATAATATAGCACAGATATATTATAATACAACACAGATATGGTATAATACAGGACATATTTTGTATAATACAGGACAAATATTGTATAATTCAAGACAGATATTGAATAATACAGGACAGATATTGTATAATACTGGACAGATATGGTATAATACATGACATATATTGTATAATATAGCAAAGATATGGTATAATACAGGAGAGCTATTGTATAATAGAGGGCAAATATGGTATAATACAGGGCAGATATTGTATAATATAGGAAATATATTGTATGTCACAAGAGCGCATCCGAGTGTACAGGGCAACGATGAGCTGATTGTTGGGAATTACAAGCGTCTAGTCCGTCATTCATAATCCAGCCGTCGTCCATTAGAGAATATCCGCGTCCATAATCCAAAGACCTATTCCATTTCCATATAGCAGTATTAGCACCAAATTCAAAAAGACAAAAGTATACATAAACATAGGCTTGTTTCCTGCAAGAGAGAAGCGGTCAACAATTTTCAATGATGCCGGCAAGACATCATGATGTTCCAAAATATCAAATCCGTATCGCTGATATCGCGGGTAGGACCGTTCTTGCGGGCTGCGGGCTTATACAAGAGGCAGGTGGGAATGTTCAGCATTTTCTGATACGCAGCCGAAATGTTCTCGTGTTTGACCTGCCTGAAGCCATTTAGTGGCCCCGAAGATTTGCGACGGCACGATCATTTAATAGGGAAGATGCTTTACGGCGCCACGAATGCTCACTCTACGAGGGCGCGAGGGAACAACGTAATGAATGTGGTCAACTCTTCAAACGGCTCAATCAGTTAAGACGGCATCAGCGTTTGATTCATTGTCCATCACCACGGCATGGTCGACCACTTTCCACTGAAGAGGAGCCCAGGAAGGTCACTCCCACTGAAGAGGAGCCTAGGAAGGTCACTCCCACTGAAGAGGATCCCAGGGAGATGAAACGTATGGAGACACCACCCACCCAACACTTGCCGAGCATCGAGCCCATGCCCAGTTTGCTTTTGCCTATAGTCGAAGCGGGCCTAGATATCAAGCCGGATACCGGTGACTGACGACTGACGACTCCGAGCATTTCCAGGAAGATCCAGTGGATGCCCCCAGTGAACACTTACCGGACGCCCATCCATTAAGTGACATCTACAGGGACCATTGGTATATGATCCGACGATGTTTCCACCGTCATCGCCTGCTACTAGACATCTACAATTTCCGATTAGAGTCCCTGTGTCGGCTCTTCAAATACGTGGAAGCCATCTTCAACGATCAAACTACGGCCTTGAAGTTGAATCTAGCGTTCGGTTATGTGCTGCAGCATAATGAGACAGACCAAGTCCGATACTTTTACCCGATCAGTAACATCCGGCTATTTGACCAACCGTTTACCATCACGGATAGGGCGTCGCTAGAGCCCGTGCGGGATCAAGTGGACCAATTGGATGTGTTGGATTGGGCCCAACAACAAAGCCCCAACACCCAACGGGTCGTAGAGAGGGTGACCAATGTCACGTTTTTCGTTACCAAAGTGACCGACCACCCCATCGGATGAATGTATTCACCCATGCACTGATAGATACTCAGAATGCGCAAACAACTATTTGAGGATATGTTGCCACAACGGTATCCTGGCCTGCCCGACAACGATTAGAACAAACGGATCAGAGCGAACATGGCCGAAGATGGAACTTTCTAAAATGGGGACTTCTGGTTGGACAAGAGCAACCGAGAATTCATCTAACGGGCATGAACGAATATGACACATGCAGCGCCAAATGGCGGCCTCTGATTGGACAAGAGGCTGCTTGTATTGTAAACATACCCAACACAGCTCACCCAGTTTGGGTTTGATGTACTGGAGGGGATAATAAAATGATTGGCCTGTCATCCTTGTTGTTGTTGTTGTTCTCTCACCGGTCTACATCATGGGCGTTAACCCTACCTGGCATAGGGGGGGGGGGGTCGAATCTCCGCCCTGCCAAACTTTCTGCGCTATCTCCGGAACGACAAGAAATAGAGAGCTGAAACTTCGTGACTTTATATTTTATAATATTGGGGTCATTTTGAGCCTATTCGCATGACATGAAAAGCTGAAACTTCGTGACTTTATAGTTTATCATATTGGAGTCATTTTGAGCCTATTTGCATGACCCCCGAGGGAAGGATCATGGGTAAATTCAAGATGGCGGCCATGTGGGGTCCCAGAAAGATGATGTTTTTGTCATATTTCTTCAAAATTTCTGCTTTTCTGCGATGAAAAGTCGGCAAAAACTATTTTATTTCCCATCACATAAATATTTACTAATTTATCAAGCTGTTTTTGCGGAGAAATTGCATAAATAAAAAATTCGGAAAATCTGACCGAAAAAATCGACCAAAAATGTCGCTTTTGAAAATGACGTCACTGTGACGTCATCAAAGCGGTCATCTTGGATTTGTTTACATTTTCTGTTGGAATTTGACTCTAGGGTATAGTGTGATAAGTTTTAGCTCCCTAGCTCAAGGGTAAGACAAATAAATTGGGGGTCCATTTCGGTTCCCCACCCCAGGCCACGACAGGTCCCAAAAAGCCCAGGCCAGATAGGATTAAGGCGTAACGACAGGCGTTGAGGGGGTGTCACCGCATTTCGATGAAGTAGTGTCAATTTCATGGACTCTCTACAAAATCAGAGCTTCAAGGCTAATTTACCAGGGCGTTGAAGCGTTAAGGTTGACGTTGGCAGGCGTTGATACAAGGTGACGCCTCACACGACGCATTCGGACCAGGGTTGTCCATCTCTACCCCAAACGCTTTCCTACACACCCCAAAATGCCCACTTTCACTAATACTTCTACTGATGACGTCACCAATGATGTCCCAGATAACGTGGATACGCCTCAATTCGGGGTCAATCGGGGTCTACACTCCGAGAGTACAAAATGACACCCCACACGACGCATTCGGACCAGGGATGGTCCCTCTCTACCCAAAACACACCCCACGTACCCCCAAAATGACCACTTTACTTACTACACCCAAATGCGCATGCGCAGATTGACGCGACTTGCAATAAAAAGCACGCCATTCTGACTTCACCTCACAAAAGCTCCACGACTCATTTGGACCAATAGTGGTTCATTTCTACCCCAAACACACCCCCACGCACCCCCAGAATGTCTGTTTTCTATACTACGACCAGATTGTGCATGCGCAGAATAACGAAAACCGACGATACATTAGTCCAGTCGGATGCTCCTCTACGAGGGCATCAAAATAAGACCTCATACGACACCATCGGACCATTAGGGGCTCACCTAGACCCCAAAACGTCCATCCAGCACTATTTACCCACTACACAAACGCGCAGTGACTTTTTTAAACAAATTTCACCGCTAAGCTTCGGGACCCCGCCCATCGTGTTATACTTGACGAGACGGGAAAAACAAGATCACACAACCCATATCGCAATATCCAGGAGTAAATTTCCCAGTATGGACCTATCCACTGAGCTAGTATGGGCCAATATACAGACCTACCCGGTACCAGGACTTTTCAAAAAAAATTCACCGCTTATTTTCGAGACCCCTCCCATCGTGTTCTACGTGGTGGGACGTGAAAAACAAGATCCCACAACCCATATCGCAACTAACATATGCGAATTGCCCAGTATGGACCTATCTACTGAGCCAGTAGGCCTATGGGCCTATACAGACCTCCGCGAACCTTTCGAAAAATTTCACCGCTTAGCTTCGGGACCCCGCCCATCGTGTTCTACGTGGTGAGACGTGAAAAACAAGATCCCACAACCCATATCGCAATGTCCAGGAGTAAATTTTCTAGTATAGACCTATCCACTGAGCAAGTATGGGCCAAAATACAACCCCCGGTACCGGGATTTTTCGAAAAAATTCACCGCTTAGCTCCGGGACCATTCCCATCGTGTTTTACGTGGTGAGACGAAGAAAACAAGACCCCACAACCCACAGTAAAATCCACAAACAATGACCACCCCCATACTCCATACAGTCATTTTGCTCTATAGATGCAAATGTTCGAATCGTTCTCCTATTGTTGAAGTAAAGTCCGTGTTCCGCATTATATATTTTCGGAGACAAGTCCTCTTTTTACATACACCCACCCATGACTTGATAGGCAGTCCCGATCAACCGGAGATCGATATTAGCCCTTTTGGACCTTGTTGATACGAGTTTTCCCCTATTTTAGGGATAAAGTCCGTGTTCCGCTTTTCATATTTTTGGGGCAAATTCTCAATTTGCAGGCACCCACCCATGACTGATCGCCCTGGACGAGCGCTCCACTTTGACACCTCACTCGACCCAATCGGTTGAATAGGAGCTCCTCTCGCCCCCAAAATGTCCCGAAGATTGGCGAAGATTGCCGGAGAATTTCCCCTTCTCCCACGTATTTGGGACTACATTCTGTTCGCCGATGCTTTTTCCCCGCGACCGCATCACCGCGGAGGAATACATGCCCCAAAGGTCACGTGACCGGAAGTTCCGGAACTATAGTGACCTTGACCTCTTGATCACGTGATCTCCACGTGACCTCCCCAAAAATGACGAAAGGTCAAGTTGACTTTATCCGTCCTTTACATACTACTTATGTCTTCACGTTGTGCACGTTTAGGCGCAGCTTCTATACACAATTAGGCGCATTTCCACAGTTAGACGCAAATTTTCTACACGATTAGGCGCAACGCATAATTAGGCGCAAAATGATTTCCACGATTAGGCGCAGTTCCACAATTAGGAGCATATTTCTCACACGAATAGGCGCATTTCCACAATTAGGGGCAAATCTCCTACACGATTAGGCGCAGTTCCACAATTAGGAGCAATTTTTCTACACGATTAGGCGCAACGCAAAATTAGGCGCAAGATCGTCGAAATGATTAGGAGCAGTTACATGATTAGACGCAGCCTCCTTACACGATTAGGCGCATTTACACAAATAGGCGCAAATTCCGTACACGATTAGGCGCAGTTCCACAATTAAGCGCAAATTTCGTACACGATTAGGCGCAATTCCACCATTAATCGCAAATTTCCTACACGATTAGGCGCAACACGTTATTAGGCGCAATTTTGTTACACGATTTGGCGCTGACACGATTAGGCGCAAATACACGATTAGGCCCCCCCACACCCCACCCTCATCTTCCACCATTGCGCTAGACACCCCCTTCCCCCAACCAGAGAACCTGCAAGCATGGACAGAAGGATTCATGGAAGGACGGACGGAGATTAGGAGCCCTCTTGCGGTGCATAGTGGAACTAACCATACCAGCATTCAGGTATTGTGTCGTACTATACGGGAACCAAGTTTAGTGGCTGTAAACCACTTGTAATGGTATTATGTAGTAGTATATGTGTACCAAGTCTGGTGGCTTGCAAGACTGTCTACCCGCCGAGTTACTCATTCAGATGCCAGTTATCTATTCGCCCAATAGCGGTGGATCTTGGAACTAACGGTACTAACGTGTATGTATTATCTCGTTGTATATGCGTACCAAGTTTGGTGGCCCTAAATCACTTGCAGCTGTGTCTATTAACCCAGTTACTTATTCAGATGCCAGTTACCTATTCGCCCCCTAGTGGTGGGGGGGAGTCGCGGAGCTAATGGTGCCATCATGTGGTTGTTGCCTTCTACATACCAAGTTTGGTGGCTGTAAACCACTTGCAAGGGTGTTTACCAGCCCAGATAAAATTATTCAGATGCGAGTTGCAAATTCGTCCTCGAGGGGTGGATCACGGAACTAAGGATACCATTATGTAGGTAGTGTTAAGTAGGATATGTGTACCAAGTTTGGTGGCCCTAAACCACATGCAAGGGTGTCTACCAGCCCAATTGATTATTCGACTGGCAGTTACCGTTTCGCGTCCTAGCGGTGGATCGTGGGACTAATGGTACGATCATTTATAGGTATTGTCTCGTGGTATATGTACCAAGTTCGGTGGCTCTAATTCACTTGCATGGGTTTCTACGGACGTTATCTGTGACAGACAAACAAAGAAACATACGGACATTTCAGTTTGACTTTTTTATTAGTATAGATATAATAGGATAATGTTTATAGTCATACTGATTTATGTGAAGGATATAAAATAAACAATGTACATATCGATTGATACCCGCCATAATGCAAAAGTATTTCGCCGTATTTTTAAACGGGATAGAAAACGGATTTCAAAATTCTAGCGTTTGAAGGGATCACCGGCTCCGACAAGTCTCATCATCTGATCTATCAGACTCTCGGAGTCAATGTCGAAATTGTGACGTCGAGTTGCAGAGCGAAGAACGCAAGTCAAAATATGAGAATATGGGCTGCTACAGAGCTGGGGCTACCGTGCGCTATTATCAGTAAATTTAATCTGTGGCCCTTACTTTGAATAATAGTCACTTGCGGATAGCAAAACGACAACGATCAAGAATCCTGAGACTGTAAGCAAAAGAATGACCCAGAAGGAAACGATGTCAATTTTGTTCACGAGATCTTTGTAATAATGCTCCTCCTTTCCTCCGAGAACGTGGTCTGGTAGACGCTTCATCTTCTGGAAAGAGCTAGTCCTCCGGTTACACATATCCCCATCCAGGGAAGTTTTTTGGCTCTCGTGGTCGTCGAGTAGTGCTGGTTCGGGCATAGTCTTGAGATCACGTTTAAAGCAAGGCAGAAGATCTCTGGTGTTGGGGACTTTATGGTGGAGATGTAGCACGATCGCGGATATGATGATAGATGCTGTTCCCAATGCCAGCACCAAGCTAATATAGATGGCTGAAATGAAAAAAAACAAACTCATTTCTAGCAAGTGAGGTAGCATAGTTTTATAGTAGATACTTCTAGGAGCAGACATATGAAATTATCCCAAAATAAGCAAATCTCTTTTGGAAACAGGTCAATGGTCCGGATCTTCATTCTGACACAGATTCATCGTGGGCATATACGAATGACGTCACCCCAATCTGCACGTCTATCTACCTGGATTTGTATGATTGCATAGTACTCATGGTGACTGTTGGCATGCACTCATCGTGACTGTTGGCATGCTGTAAAAGCTAAATTGTTATTTATTGCATAGCAAAATTGTAGCCGTACAAAGAAAGTCTAATCATTAAAGTACTCCCTCAAATCACATAAATTAAGCCGATAGCACCCAAAAATACCTCCCCATATTCAGTTTACATGGATTCATAATTTAATTGGCGATGTGGACGATTGGTGCAAATAATTGAACTCGTAATTTAGGATGGAACCATGGGTAAAAGTGCTGTGTTATTGCAAAGTATGATTCCTTCCGGGAACATGAGGAAGATAGGATGTTTAACAGGAAAATGCAATGGAATTGTTAGTTTAGTTACCCCATGTTGGACCGTTTACTCAATCAGACGCCCTCGATGCTCATCCAATAATATCAAATAAGTTACATATTTAGCTGACCTGTCATCACAACGTATATTATTTCACTTGAGCCGGTTCTAGGGACTGTGTACAACTGCAACAAAAGCGCGGCTGAGATACCGAGGCTACGTCTGAGAATCTTGCCTATTCTAGCTTGAATATGAGGTGCCAAGGGAGGCTTTCTTGAGAGGTCGTCCATTTTTAGCCAACATCTCACCGATATACTCTACATACAGATTTTTCTATTCATACTTACCAAGGAGGGAAACGCTGAGTGACGTATCGGGCATATCCGCAGTGACAATGGAGAGAAAGACGGCGTAGGCCAACAGCACTGTGATGGAGAGCGACATCTTTTCCCCAGCTTCCGGTGGAATGGTAAACACTAATGCGTTAAGTATGGACAGGAACAGGATGGGTAGAATCGTATTAATGACGTAAAACAAAGATCGCCTTTCTAGCACTAACCTAACGATGCAAAAAGAATATGGACTATCGTCGTATACAATCGTTGTATTATAGACTGACGTGTCTATAATTCTGAATTCTCCACTTTCCATGTAAACTGTTAGATTAATCGACGACAGGCGAGCAGTCAGACTGACTTTACTTCCCGTATGCATCCATGGTGATATCTTCAAATAGCATGTCTGTGTATCAAAGGGGTAAAACGTGACGTCAATCTGACATTGCGTCTCGTGCACATCTCCCGGTGTCCATAATAACCGACCTTGGTAATCCACATCAACAAGGAAGTTCTCTCCTCCAATACTAGAGAAACCGTTTGCTCTGGAAAACAGATTCAAATGTATACAACGTAGTCTGACTGCTGATATGTAACAAAAATGTATACGGTAAGTCATTTTATGACATAGTTTCTATCCATTCGCCGAGCAGACGTTGCAAATCTTGTTCCGCTCTCGCTGGGCAGGTTCCGGTTCTGGGTTTATGAAGACCCCAGTTTTCAACACTCTCGCAGTCGCGTCCTTTCCCGTGAAGACGGCGTCCGTTAATATTTTAATGTGTATGCATACTGCATGGAATATATTCCCAGAGGAGATATGTGTTGAAGCAACAACTATGATATTTACATTTTTCTCATCTTGTGAACTTGACCGGATCCTGTCCAATGCAATGTATTCTGGGGGACACCTGCTCCCCGAATGTGACGAATTCAGACACATTAGAACTGAAGCGGTGAGTCTGTGATGGAGACCTGATGGTGGTAACACAGACGTTGCCAAAATTGTGAATACATACATTCGATCCGACATTCATGAGTCAGCCGTCATTCAGGAAAAAATTTCCGTGTTCATACTCAAAAAGGATAAATTAAGACAATATAAAACAGAGCTGACGTGTCCAATGAAAGAGCTACTAACGCGGAGATAGTCAAACGCAACATTGAAAGTGTGGCGGAAAACGATTACGGTGTGCT
This sequence comes from Hanleya hanleyi, assembly GCA_036873755.1. Classification (NCBI taxonomy): domain Eukaryota; kingdom Metazoa; phylum Mollusca; class Polyplacophora; order Lepidopleurida; family Hanleyidae; genus Hanleya; species Hanleya hanleyi. The sequence goes on from JAVTVY010011362.1 coordinate 42,064, forward strand.
GATAAGATGTCATATTACTCCACAGAAAAATATACTGACTGCATATTTCTAAAGAACCAAAAGTGATCCCTGTGATGATTTGTATCCCAGTCAGGCTTTGATCGATGTTCATGTGGATATGTTGAATTGACATGGCCACACGGCAGAGAGAACGAGGACCGAATACTAAATTCCGGATCTGAAGCGTGAAATTTAGGGTGGACATACGGGGATATAAGATGGTTTGGGGCATGACATGTAAAGGACAATCTATGTAATCACCAATTTGACTCACAATTCTGGTTATGATTTCGAGGATCATTCCCGGGATGAGAAATTCTGAGAAACACTTTGCCCTCATACTTTTCGGGGGTAGCGGTGGCCTAATATTTTATACTCTTTGTGTGCCTCGCGAAAATATTAGTGAAATTCACATTCGTTACAAGGTGTTAGCATGATGCACGTATTCGTTTCTCAGAGAAAGGACGGCACCCTCTAAGTTAACCAGGCTATCTGCGAAACAGTCATCTCTCTGATCGGAAACCATGTCAACTAGCACATATAGCTACACGATTTACAACATATAATTCATCCAGTTTGCTGCCTCAATCAACTACATACTTGGGAGCGCATTGAGTAATTGTTTGAATTGGAAAGTACTGCCGGAACATAATGCAAGACATGTTTTTAATAATCGTATCCAACAGGTGATAAGTACGGAAGCGTATTAGTGCCAGTGTGAAAAAAAAATTTCCGAGATTTATCTCCTAATTAGGACATAATATCTCCTAATTAGGAGAAAATTATCTCCTAATTAGGACTTATTATCAGATAATAAGTCCTAATTAGGAGATAATTATCACCTAATTAGGAGATAATTATCTCCTAATTAGGAGATAATAAGTCCTAATTAGGAGATAATTATCACCTAATTAGGAGATAATTTTCTCCTAATTAGGAGATAATAAGTCCTAATTAGGAGATAAATCTCGGATTTTTTTTTTCACACTGGCACTAATACGCTTCCGTAGATAAGGTATGCGAACATGAGTATATTTATTTATTTTGGTTGGCAAGAAAAATGTTGCATTGTATCGTTGATTCGTCTACCGTATTGTATGTTATCTTAAATTGGATCAGATATTCACCTGAGGTGACTCGAAACCACATCAGCCATGACGATCGAGTGATACACTGCACACGAAGTCCAATGAAGATTTCGGGGAAATAGATTACCTGAATTCAGACGTAGCTGAAAACAAAGCTATTTGAATTCACCGTGGGAATGCTTCTTCCGTTTACGCTTCTGTTTCACACATAATTGTAGAGTTCGGAGTGGAATGATATGCTTGAGAATCCACTGTTAACTAAGCGAATAAAATAACAAATATTGGTACCTATCCACAAGACAAGCAGTTTAACAGACAGACGTTGCCGGGTGTGATTATGCTACACGCCTTCGTATTATACTGGCAACTCGTACACTGGCATCCACTCGGAAAACATGCCTGGTGGTGGTCAAAATGACAAAGTATCATGAAAAGATACTCTCTCGCTTGGGCAGTTTGTTAATATCTGGCGGTCACATAGTTCATCAATTTCCAACTGATGACATGATATGGCGAATCCTAATCGCTATGAAATAATACCGCTCATGCCGGAGCTAGGGGCCGTGCGCTCAATAATACCGCTCATGCCGGAGCTAGGGGCCGTGCGCTCAATAATACCGCTCATGCCGGAGCTAGGGGCCGTGCGCTCAAGTCATTCAAGAAGTCCTCATGAACATCTTCAATAAAAGCGTGACTGGGATACAAATACAAATTTTGGTTCTTACGATGTTTTTAGAAATATGTAGTCGATATATTTGTCTGTGAGGTCATATGACTTCTTGTCAGTACCCTGACATCATTTTTCAACATCCTTTTAATGTTGCATTTAATTGACAAAAGTCTGGTCGATATTTCATGTATAGGTACTATTGTCTGCATCTTTGTGTCGTTGAAAAGGCACATGTCTAGACACATTGTTGTCCCCAGACTTGGCTATTGTATCCCCAGACTTTGCTATTGTATGCATTGTCTCGTGATTCTTACATAAAGTATGAACCCAAAAGTCACATGACCCCACATGCCGGTATTTTGAATGCCTTTTTCTCAAAGACCTCAGACACCACCAATCGAATTTCTGAGTGCAAGATTTCTAAACCGGTGCTAGGAGGCGTGTGGTCATGTCATTAAATATGCCCACATGAACATCTACAAGAAAAGAGTGGCCTGGATACAAATCATCACAGGGACCAGTTTCGGTTCTTGTGATATTTTTGGAAATTTTACATTCGCCGGGGGTCATATTACTTCTTGTAAGTACGCCGGCATATTTTTTCATCACCCTTGTTATGTTGCGTTTAACTGACTATCAGCGAGCATCCTCCCCACAGCGCATGCTCCATTTCGCCAGCTCCATTATCCATCCCTGCCTCCAATAGCGGAAGTTGACCTTTACTACGTTGCTATGACGTATAGGGGAAAACCCACGTACGCACGGTTCCGTTTGAATCCCGCCGAACAACTCCTTCAGTGTTACACATGAGCGAACTACTTTTCATATGCTCTGTCCAGATAAACAGGGAAATTAATCTCCAGATAATTCTTTTCAACGCTAGGTCAACAGAGGTATTATGCAGACTTGAAAAGTAATCGAAATGTTCGGCAAACATCTATTTTACTATATATGATGTCACTTCCGGCGATGTGCGCGAAGGCCCCGAATGCGGTCCAAAAATCTGACTGGTGGCTGGGGTATTATTAGACCCCCAGCGAGGTGGTTGATCAGCGAGCCTTGATTGGCCAATATACCTGACTTGCCGAGAAGTGTTATGTAATATACTTAAAAACTATTTCTGAAGTATTCAACGCTCAAAACAATCTTTCGAAATTTTAATGAGAAACAATTATGGGCAGGATTAATTGTCGGACGAAATAGCCTTATGTTTAACAACTCTATTTCGAAATAAAATGGTGGAGAATGAATGCTGATTTTGTTATCTCTGAGTGAAAAGCCAGGCTATAGCTGGTATTTATTTATAGATAGGAATGTCAGGGGATCTTTTTATTTGTCAAGATGCATTCAGCCGATTGATTACATATTGTGAAAGGTCGTTTTCAGTGGTTTCTGACTAACCCATTATCCAGAATAAGGTCCGGGGTCCAAACCTGCTCTGGCCTTACCAGGATATCTACCAGACCACCATAGTCAGAAGGATTCCATCTCAGCAGCTCATCCATCCAGCGCTACAATACAAATTCATATCAAATGAATTGAAATTAATAGCGAATTTAATTTTTAATTTCAGATATCTGCACCAGATTTTAGTTGAACGTAGCTGATAAGAAACGCGTGTCACGGGGATCATTTTATTTGCATACAGGCTTCGATGTTGTTGATTTCCTATCAGCGTGGTTTTCAAATGCAACACCCGTGTTTGTGTACAGCCTGTCGTGGAAATAATGGGTCGAGAGAATAATGGACTGAAATATTGCCAAACGCGACGTTAAATTTAATCCTCTCTCTGTCACAGATGTCCTTCTGAGTTAATCTAAAACTGGTGACCTGGTAATCTCACAGCAAAACTTCCACAAGGGGAAAATAGCCAATTTGTTGATAAATTGCTATCCATCTGAGGCGTCATTCCAATTAAAAGCACAATGGAAAATGCTAAACACTACCGCGGGGACAATATAATAAGCGACCGGTAATTACTGTGGGAAAGCCGTACAAATATATCTTATTCAAGATTGTGTATTGCCCCAAATGGGTCATTTTCTTGGAATAATAGTTATATACTACAATAGATATAATATGTTGAACTTATGCTATATGAAACGAGATGAAGACATTATCATTAGAGAACAATTTCCAAGCCCGTTTCTTCTCATTTACCAAACACTATATGGAGGAGCTGCTAGCATTGGATAATTCTTATAAACGAGACTGTGAAGGATATATAACCCCTTCACTGGATTTGAAGCAAACTACTAAAATTCCAGATGGAATCATATTTGGACCTATATTTAACCAAATGAACACCATTTATATGTTGCGTTTAACCCTATGTGGCCTGGGCATTTTGTGATATTTCTAAACCTTGGGGGACCACTTCTCCGTAATTGTTTTTCTTAATCCTTTAACTAGAGGGCTGAAGTCTAAAATTCAACTTGATGGCTTTGATGACGTCATTTTCAAAAGCATCTTTTCTCGATTTTTCGATCAAATTTTTGTCCTCCGCCACGAAGTTGTGGGAGGACTTGGAAATGCTAGCCGTCCGTCCGTCCGTCCGGACGTCGTAGCGTCCGTCCGTCCGTCCGTCCGTCCCACATCTTGTGAACGCGATATCTTAAGAACAATTCGACCAATCGACTTCAAACTTGAGAAGGTGCTTCACATCAGTTAGACGGACATTGGTATTGATTTTCACTGAGTTACGTAATCCAAGATGACCGCCATCGACCATATTGGATTCTGTCCGTCTCACATCTTGTGAACATGATATCTCAAGAACAATTCTACCAATCGACTTCAAACTTGGAAAGGTTCTTCACATCAGTCAGACGGCCATTGGTATTGATTTTCACTGAGGTACATAATCCAAGATGACTGCCATTGACCATATTGGATTCCATCCGTCCCAGATCTTGTGAACGCGATATCTCGAGAACAATTCGACCAATTGACTTCAAACTTGAGAATGGGGCTTCGCATCTGTTCGACGGCCATTGGTATCGATTTTCACTGAGGTACGTAATCCAAGATGGGTGCCATGGACCATAATGGATTCACTCCGTCCCACATCTTGTGAACGCGATATCTCGAGAACAAATCTACCATTCGACTTCAAACTTGGGAAGGTTAGTAGTATATAATACGCTTTTCACCGCTCATTGACCTCAGAAATTTGCATATTTTGTGGAGGAAACGAGGAGGTGACAGCCAATGAGAAGCGAGTATTTTGACCTCTGACCAAAAAGCTACCTCCAGCACAGGAGAGTTCCAAATTTGCATATCACGTGACCCAGGTCAAAGATGTATTCCTCCGCGGTGATGCGGTCATGTCTGGCGGTGATTCGGTCTGCTTCCGCGGAGAAAAAGTAGTCCCTAGATAAAATGGTCCGATGGGGTCGAGTGAGGTATCAAAGTGAAGCTTATGTGAAGGGGCATCTAATGGGCTGGGTGTGGGGTGGTCAAAATGGCGGCTGTGGGGTGGGGTGGTCAAAATGGCGGCTGTGGGGTGGGGTGGTCAAAATGGCGGCGCAAGGGAGCAAACGAGGCGGTGGGGAGGTCACGGGGAGAAAAACCCCTCACATTACCCTAAAAAAAACCTCTAAGCCATATAATAATAATAAACATAATCTATAGGTGTTGTACCATGTTAATAGGATCAGTCTAGCATCTGTACCACCCTAGGGTCGAGCGTTTATTGTCCCGCGTATCTCCGCAGAAAATCAACAAACAAAATGGCGGCTCCAGGATGGTGTGGGGACGCCCTTTCCACATCACGGCGTCGATCATAGCGCCATCTGCACACACTGACGCAAGGGAGACAACTCGTGTGGCCCAAGGATATGGAAATAGCCGTGTTGGAGCTAGGGGAGTTACTACTGGTCCAGTGGGGTCGAGTGATGTATCAATGTGAAGCCTATGTGAGGGGGCATTTGATGGGCTGGGTGTGGGGTTGAACTAGCGTCATTCTGCGCATGCGCGGTGGCCCAAGGGTATGGAAATAGCCGTGTTGGAGCTAGGGGAGTTACTACTGGTCCATTGGGGTCGAGTGAGGTATCAAAGTGAAGCCTATGTGAGGGGACATCTGACTGGACTAGTGGGTTTGAAATAGCGTCATTCTGCGCATGCGCGGTGGCCCAAGGGTATGGAAATAGCCGTGTTGGGAGCTAGCGAAGCCAATAATGGTCCAATGGGGTCGTATGAGGTATCAAAGTGAAGCCTAGGTGAGGGGGCATCTGACTGGACTAGTGGGTTTGAACTAGCGTCATTCTGCGCATGCGCGGTGGCCCAAGGGTATGAACATAGCCGTGTTGGAGCTAGCGGAGTTACTCATGGTCCAGTGGGGTCGAGTGAGGTATCAAAGTGAAGCCTATGTGAGGGGGCATCTGACTGGACTAGTGGGTTTGAAATAGCGTCATTCTGCGCATGCGCGGTGGCCGAAGGGTATGGAAATAACCGTGGTGGGAGCTAGCGAAGCCAATAATGGTCCAATGGGGTCGTATGAGGTATCAAAGTGAAGCCTAGGTGAAGGGGCATCTGACTGGACTAGTGGGTTTGAACTAGCTTCATTCTGCGCATGCGCATAGACGTTTTGGGATGTAGGGGAGTCCCTAATGATCCAATGGGGTCGAGTGAGGTATCAAAGTGAAGCCTAGGTGAAGGGGCATCTGATGGGTTGGGTGTGCGGTAGCCATTCTGCGCATGCGCTGATGCAATGCGGAGCTCTCGTCCAATCAGAAGCGAGTATTTCAAATCCGCCACGGAGCTCTCGTCCAATCAGAAGCGAGCATTTTGACCCGGTGCATTATGGGACATATCCAAGATGGCGGCACGTATGTTCAAGATGGCGGCACATCCAGTGTCGAAAACTGGCCATTTTTTGTCGGGATGTGGTCACCTAGTGTCGAAAACTGGACCCTGTATGGGTCCCGCTAGACGTGTTGGAGCTAGGGGAACTACGAATGGTTCAATGGGGTCGAGTGAGGTATCAAAGTGAAGCATTCGTGAAGGGGCATCTGACGGGCTGGGTATGGGGTTGAACTATGGGCATTCTGCGCATGCGCAGTCTGGCCGTAGTATAGAAATAGACGTGTTGGGGTGTAGGTGGGCCCCTAGTGGGTCGATGGGATCGAGTGAGGTATCCATGTGAAGCCTAGGTGAGGGAGTTACACTAGAGTGTCGTTTCCATTCTGCTGCGCAGGTCACGTGGGGTTGTGACGTCACTTCCGGGTTTTTCACTAAAAAACTACCTCCAAACATAGAAGAGTTCCAATGTTTCCCCTTAGACGTCCGTATGTTCAACCGCCGGGTTTTGTTTTTCCCGCCCCGGCCCCCCAGCGCGAGCGGCGCGCGCGTCATCAATGTCGGATCTGTATTATGCAATCGGATAGCGGTTGTCGTGAAAAAAACAACAAGTTTAGCAATGTTTATATAGTTTATTACCCCAATGTTACATCATACCCAGGCTGGGGGAGCCGCCCTGGGTATGTTTAGTATGTTCACAGTAAAACAAATTGAAATATCAAACACCATGTTTTATTATTTAACACATTGTCACATTGTGTTTACTGAGCTCAAGTCAGCGAGCAGCATGTAGACATAGAGTGTGTGTACGGCATGATATTCATCAGTGCACGGGTGACGCATTCAACCGATGGGGGTGATCGGTCAGCTTGGTCAGCAAAAACGTGACATTGGTTACCCTCTCTACCACCCATTGAATGTTGGGGCGTTGACGATGCGCCCATCTCAAGGGTTCCACGGTGTCCAGTATCTCCAGCATCGTCTCTAGTGACCCCCGGTTAATGATGGTGACCGGCTGGTCAAACACATGGTTGTTGGCACTGGGATAATAATACTGTAACTGGTCCGTCTTTTTGTGACGTAAGATGCACCCGAAAGCGACATTCAATGTAAAGGCCGTAGTTTGATCGTTGAAGATGGCTTCCACGTAGCTGCGTAGACAGGTGCGGTTGGTCAGTGGGAAATTGTAGATATCTTGAGGGTGGAAACAGTACCGTGTCATGCATCAATGGCGCCGATCGATGTCACTGATTGGATGGTTGTCCTGTAAGAGATCGCTAGGAACATTTATGGGCTCCACCAGAAAATGTTCGATGTTGTCAGGACTCGAAACCGTAACGCTGGGGTCCGGCTGGATATTCAGGTTCTTCTGAACTCCTTCATCGCATCACCAGTGGCGTTCGTCTCCCCGGGCTTATCTACACTGGATCTCACCTTCCGTGGCTCCTCTTCAGTAGGAAGTTGTCGTTCATGCTCATGGGCATGAATCAAACGTTGGTGACGCTGCAACTGACTGTGTCGTTTGAAGAGTTGATCACAATCCTCGCATGGACGCTTGGGTGGCCCATGAATTGAACGTTCGTGGCGCAGTAAAGCATCTTCCCGATTAAATGACCGTGCGCAGGTTATACAAGTATACAGTCCATCGTTGTGGGTGGAGGCCTCGTGGCGTCGTAAATTATCTAGACGAGTAAACTGCTTCTGGCAAGTTGTGCAAATGAACATCTTGGTGGTTGACAGACTGTCTGATGAAACGGCAAGGCCGCTCCCCTTTTATAGCACGCTAGCTGGTAATCTATTTTTAGCACACTCTACCCCAAGTCGAGGATCGAGACTGGTGTATTGGTGTACGACTGAGCCGCATTGCGCGCAGACGCGAAGTACCCGGATGATAGACACGGACGTCACCGATCCGAAAAGACACGGACTTTACCGAAAAGACACGGACTTTAACGAAAAGACACGGACGTACCCGAAAAGACACGAAGGTGAACGCCATTGTGGGAAACCCCCCACAGACAGGTCAGTACATGCATTCCTATGATGTTCACGCATAATAAATAGGATTGACCTGTAATCTGTGTTGTTGTTGTTGCTCCCTTTTTTGGACTAACCCATCAGAATAGTACGTATCACGGACTACACCCGTAGAGCTACATCTGGTCTATAAAACACGTCCCTCTGGATCCTACACCTTCATTTCTACGGTTGCAGAGCCATGGCGGAGATCCAGCCCAATGCGACTCGCATTTTACAGCATGCCACCGTGGTGAATTCATTCACGGGTTACCGAGCAGTGGTCCGGTCCATGTTTGCAGATGGCGACGACAACGAGGGACGACGCCAGATCCTGAACGAGTTCACAGAAGCGGTCCTCCACAGAGTGCACTCGATGGAGAGGCGTGCCATCACTCACCACTACTGGACAATGACAGCCATCCTTGATGCTCGGGCTATGGACCACGAGCGCTCACGCCGGAACCAGCTACGGCTGGTTGGCCTCATACTAGTCTGTGCCCTATTGACCCTGGCGCTGTGGTATTGACACTATAAATACCAGGGTCAGACAGAGTGTGTGTCATTCACCGTTCGACATTTGGAGCAAGCATGTCATCCGACCTACGAGCCATCCTGCCCCTTACACCCCAGGTGGGGTTACACGTCTATGAAGATAAAGTCACCCTGGTGGAAGACCGTGGAGCTATTTGCTGGGCGCCCGCTGAGACCGTATCGAATACGGTGACACTACCTCGTGACGGCTGGACCAAATTTAAACGGATGTTGAGCGGTGAGCTCGACGGACACCTCATCCACATAGACAATGCCATCTACGTATACCGTACCTCCCTCTTCCTACGCCTGGGCCGCTACCAAGACCCCACGCGAGGCTTCACCCTAGACCCCGCTCTGTGGTCAGCCTTGGAGAAAGTGGTGCCTATTGTGGACCAGCTGTTTACACCGGACGAGCGATCATCAGACCAGTTGGCGTGGGCTCGTGCTATGGAGGACGCGCTGGCTGAACCCCATGAACAACTACATGAACCCGACGACGACGATGCCATTGATTACCCGGCTAGACTCAACCAGCCCAGTGACATGACCACCTGATCCTTTGATCTCACGGGGTTGTCCCTATAAATACGAGAAGACAGTCAAATCTGGTACCATTCACGTACTGACCATGGCGGAGCATATGATACTGGCGTATCTCAGCTTGACCCCCGAGGTTTTCCTGCACGTGTATGCGGATACGGTCGATATCATGGAGGAGGTGGGAGACATCTGTGATGCGGACCCTACACAACCGTGCCCGGCTCACATTCGTCTGTCCCGAGAGGGCTGGACCAAATTCAAACGGGTGTTGTCTGGTGAACTGGACGGCGATCTCATCCACTTGTGTCACGATGTGTACATCCGACGCGGCCCTTTCTTTGCTCAATTGGCTCGGCTAGATGGGGGTACAGTGCATTTTACCCTTCACCCTGATCTATGGTCTGCATTGGAAGATGCCGTGGTAGATGTGGATGAAGTGTTTATCAAGCGGTCATCAGACGAGTTGGACTGGTCATTGACCATGGACACTGTGAAAGCCAATGAAGAAAATCAGAAAGAAACTCCGGCCCAAGATATACCCGTTATAAATAAACGATAAGCCAGGGTGCATCATCATTGTGTCACCATGAAGCGCTGGGAGAAGGTGTTGGATAACTTATACTACAGTCCCGACAGTCCGGCGGCCTATAGTGCATTGTCGGCTCTCTATCGAGCAGCCAAACCCCAGGGGATACAACGTGCCCAAGTCCG